>CAJVPT010002363.1:0-17902 GCA_910592055.1 Acaulospora colombiana | reverse complement strand
CAAAATTATGATAACTTATAAATTAAATTTTTGATTGACTAAAATTAATCAATATTTTATTGATCAATTTTATTTTAGTATATATATTATTACTTTGAATATTTTTGAAATTTTTTGAAATAAAAAATATTCAAAGTTTTTATTATTAAAATTAATAAAATTATTTTTGTTTTACAAATTTCCAAAAATTTTGAAAGTTTTTCAGAAAATTTTTAACAGGTGGAGATTTTTGGAATTCTTTATCAAAAAATTTTCCTGATGTATTAAGCATATATACCAAATAATAGTGTCTTCTTTAGTTTTAGATTCTTGAAAAACTTTTTTATCTAGGTTTCTTTTTGTCTTTTGTTTTTTATAAGTGGTCAGAAGTATTATGTTTTAGATAGCAAAGTTGTCTTTCTTTCAATTAACTTCTTCAATATATCTTATAACATCTTTTTCCTCTTGTACTTAAAAAACTAACCACTCATTTCCATTGATAAACTCTTTTCACAATAGGTTTTTTTATTTTTGTGAAAGTTTAAGAGTATTGCTTAGGTATACCTTGATTTCATCTTCTATTTCTCCTGAAATATTGACTGTTATTGTACCTAATCTATAGTTTCTTTTTTTTTTATAAAATAAAGATTCATTGATGATATCATGTTTTTATTCCTAGTTATATAGAAGCTATATTTACTAATACATTGTCTTTTTACTGTTTCCTGGAGTTTTTGTGATTATAATTCTTTCATCTTTTATGATATATTATTGTTACTTCATTATTTATTATTGATTTATTATCTATTTATTTGATGATCTTCATTGATTATTGCTTTGATTTATGTTGTCTTTCAGAATTTTTGATAATTTTTATAAGCTTATCTTCAATATAGAGTTATAGAAGATCTTCTTTAATTCCTTTGCCTTGTTACCAAAGATATATGATATGTTGAGTTAGAATTTGTTCCTTGTGAAAAGTTGTCATATTAACTTCTAATATCTTAGCTATAATACTATCTAGGATAGTATATGTTTCTAGTGATAAGGCTACTGACTCATAGGATTCATTATTTCTTTGTTTTAATAGTTATTGTGAGGCCCATAGAGTAAAGTGTTCATTATGTTTTATTGATATTTGCTACTGATCTATTAATATAAAAAATTTTTAAAATTTAATAAATAAACTATTAAAATATTTAATAATGTTATATAGATTTTATTTTATTTTATTTTTTTAAAATGGCAACTCAGCCTTGTTTTATTAAAGCTTTAAGTCAGGATAAAATGCAAATACAAGAAATAATTATTAATTAACCACTCCTAGAATTGTCTATAAAAGTTAAAATTTTACACTACAATTATCACTTTAATTTTATAAGCTAATTACTTTTTGAGAGCTTCATTGATCAAGAGCATATTGACCTATTCCTCAATTGTTTTCAGTATCTCTATATTGTGAAATTCTAATTGCTTCAATTCATAGGATAATTTATTGTTGAAAAGAATTACTTAGATCAATCTGATTAATGCATCAAGAAAGAAGATTTATCGATTCTCCTAGATTCCCCCTAATATACATACTCAGATAAAATATATCATTCCAAAAATAAAAAATTTGATCCCTTATATCTTGCCTATTATAAAACCTAACTTTACTATAAGAACTTTGTTTTAAATTTTTATCTATTTAATAGAGCTGGAGAAGATATCTATTCAGTAATCAAAAATAGGTGACTACAACTATAAAATCCAGTTGTAGTATATTGTGACCTTTGCCATAGTCAGACAAACTCTTTCTTGAAGGAACCAATGATATAAATAGAGATGTATCCTATATCCATCCATATCAAACCCAATAACTTATAATAGATCCCAGGTTCTTATAAAGCTAAGAAAATGTATTCAGATATATGAGGTGACTAATGAGAGCTTGTTTATATTCTTTTACTAATGGGAGCTTTATCTATCCAATCATAGTATGAGAAATGTTGTCTACTCAAAATTTAGAATCAAACTGAGGTAAATAAATTTTCTCAAAAAAAAATCAAGAACGAGTACTATAAGAAAATGACAGATAACAAGAGAATAAGAAAGTTGTCTCTTATTATTAACTATACTTCTGTGATATTTCTCTATAGTGTGAAATAATGGTACATTAGTTCTTCTTCCTTTCAGAACTTTTTTGCAATTGATAAGAAAGGTGTTTCAGGATCTTTATAATTACTAGAGTTCAAGTTTTTGTTTAAAGAGAATAGAAGCAAGAGAAGAGAAAGTAGTTAATAACTCTTGAAATTTTTTTCAAGTTGATTTAAGGAAAGTGGTAAGAATTTATTAGCTTAGAAGTATAAAAACTTTTTGTGAATATCTTTTTTATATATGGTCAAAGGATCAATAAAAAGAGTTTTTTTGATTTTATATAGATTTTATATAATAATTAATCTATCCTATCTTTATATATTATTAATTAAACTAAATTACTTAAAAAATATAAAAAATAAAAAACTCTTTCTACTAATTCTTAAATTTTAAAAAATTTTCTTTTATAATAATTCTCTAAAAAAAAACCCTTTTTACAAGAAACAATCTCAAGAAAAAATAGTAATAGCAATAACTCTACTTTAAATAATAGATAATTGACTCCTAATAATAATAAAAGAACAATACTTAGTAGCAATTCCTTAAACTTTTGATTTTGCTTTAGGAAAAAGAAAAATCAAAGACAAATTAATTCATAATAGGTTTCTTGAGACCCAATATCAACTTCACAAAGTTCTTAATTAGGCTAGTACAGATTAATACCTTTTTAGATATCAAGAGAAATTTTAAAAGCAATAATTCAAACTGATAAATCAGTTCAAATTCAAGGCTCAAAAATCTAAAAAAATATTCAGATCTTTTGAATTAAATAGTAAAGATCAATAGCAAACAATTACAACTGATTTATCAGCTTATGTCATGCAAATACAAATATATAAAAGTAAATAGATTCTAAATATGGCAAGACAACAACTCATAATATATCAATATATTATAAAGAAGTAATATGTATCAATTCAGTCATATCATAAGTAGTAAACAAATAATATATATGTAAATAAACAAGATTGATACACAAGATTGAAATATATGGATAAACAATATATTGATAAGAATTATCTAATTATATAATCTAATATAGTTTCTTATTTATAGATCATTATGTAAAAAAATAAAAAAATATTAAAACAATCTAATTTAGTAATAGTTTATCTATCTTATATAATAACATGACTCAAAAAGAACAAAACATTATCAGAATTCTAGAAAGATATGAGAAAGAAATTCTAAAAGTATTAAAAAATGTCACTATCAGTTATAATCTCTAATAAGAACTATAGAAAATACTTTAATATAAGCCAAGGCATAAGACAGGAGATCAACCACATATTCTAGTAAGAGCAATTCTCACAACCTCAATATTAGATAATATTATTATTACTCTGTTAAATATAGATCCTTTAACTTTGGTAAAAGAATATTCTATATATTGAGAAAACATATTATCATATTGTGGAAAAAGGAACAAGGCAAGATACAAGACTTAAAAGCTCTTATTCTTGAAGAAAAAATGTATAATATATGTCACAATATAAAGAAATATGGAAACAAATAATGTTTCAATAAATATTTAATCAACTTTTATGGAAACTGAAGAAATCAATTCAATTAAAGAAGTTGAAATGAAAAACTAAACCATAATAGAACAGGTAGAAGTAGAAATAATTAAAAAAATGGTTCAAGAAATATGTATTACAAAAAATGTCTATTTTAATGTATGAAATAGGATACAGAATTCTATAGTTAATCCCTACTTTATTAAACAAATAAGTACAATTAAATTGAAAGTACTTCAAGCTATATTACCAAAAGATAACAAAGAAGAAAGAATCAAATTTTCAAGTGAACTTTAAGTATACACAAGAGAAAGAATTCCTTTAAAACTGAATTTATTAATAACAACTATTGGATTACTTTTGATATTAATGAAGAAGAGAATGCAATATAATGTTTAGAATCAATTAATAAAAAAGAAGAGGAAAATTTTTTCATCAAGAAAATGAATCAAGATAAGAGTATACATCCAGCCTTTTAAAAATATATTCTAAATAAAAGATTTTTTAAGCCAAAAAACTTTCCTTTAGCAAAAAACAGATCAAAATACATTATATTAGTAAATACAAAATATAAATATAATAAATAACTAATTAGAAAGGCAATAAAAAAATATGGAAAAATAGTCAATATCCACAAATATCACATAGCTTTTTATCAAAAAAGATTTATAATCCAATTTTTTGCATATTATGAGCATGCCAAACTGAAACAACACTGGATATATAAAATTAAGTCAAATCAAGTAAGATCAGTAATAGTCTATAAAAAACTGAATAATTAAGAAGTAATCTAGATACTTAAAGAAAGAAAGCATCACTCCTTAAAACTATATAAAGTTAATGGAAGGTCTATAGAACTGATATCTGAATCACCTAGTTAAACAAAAATGAAAGCCCATATATACTAAGAAATAAGATTACTTTATTACCAGAAGATTATGTAATAATTTACTTTGAAAATAAGAAAGACTTGAAAGAAGTACTTTAACAACAAATCATAATTGAGAATCAAAGCTTAATATGAAATACAAAAACCTACTATCAATATCAACATAAAACATCCATTATTTTAAACAACTTATATGGTTTAGACAATTCAGATAATCCTACTGAAAAAAAAATCAATGATATAATAGTTAAGAAAGGAAACAAATAACTGTACTGTAACAGAATATCAAAGTATGACAACAATAGGTACTTGAAATAATAGAAACTATCATATAAAAACTAACAAACATACTTCAAGACCAAATCCATCAGCTACTGATAGCAACAGGAAATCCTTACAAGAAGAAGAACTAACTATACTCTATATAGAGACACAAAACCAAGGAAAGGAAGAAAACAATAACAAGATACAAAACTAGAAACTTCAGATCTAATCTAGACTAGAAATCTGAAGTATCCCAATTATGTAAATTAATTAAAAAACTAGACAAAAAAATAGATAAACTTGAAAAAGTCTACTCAGATGAGATCAACTGTTTCTGAAAAGAGTATTAGTTCAATCACAGAAGGATAGAAAATATTTGTCTACTATTCTCTATATTCAAATGATAAACAAGAGCAAAGTACAACAGAAGGAGCATAATAGTACTGGGCATCAATAATATGATCAAGATCTTGAGACTTTTCTTCAAATAGAAAAAACTGAATTCATAAAAAAAAAAATAGTAAAATACAACTAGAAGAGAAATAAAAAATACAGATATTGAAAAAAAGATAATAAGAATAGAAATATATAATATCAGAGGTATTGATAATAAAACAAATTAATATAACCTTATAGAAAAAATGCTGGAACAAGGTATTAGAATTATGGGTCTATGTGAAACAAAGCTAATTAATGCAAAGATGAAATGGATCTTTTAAAATTAAATGATGTATAAGCATTTCTATAGTATCAATAAAGATATTCCTTATAGAGCAGGAGTTAGCATATTGGTAAGAAATAAACTAGAAAAAAAAATAGTATTGATAGAAGAAATAAAAGAATATATGATAGCAGACAACATGTTTATAAGAAGAAACAGATCTATATTATCCAGATTTATATTCTCTCAGACAAACAATAAAGTAAAAAAGTATAAAAAAAAGTACAAAACTTCATTAAAGAAAAGTATAGATAGAACTTTCATATAATAATTATAGGAGACTTCAATACTGCATACAACCTCATAAAAAATAGAGCATCAACTTCCAGGGTACCATTAAAACCATCTTGTCATCCAGAGATCCAACTATTCAACTCTCTAGATAAATAAACTTTCATAAATATACAAGTAGTATGGAAGAGAAAGAACAAAACTTTAATAAGATAGGATGTCACTAATAGTATTCAGATAGATTATATATATTTATTATAGAGATTTACAAAATTTTCATTACTATGATTTGATTATCAAAATATAGAAGAAATCACAGGCAGTAATTATACAATGCTACTGATAACATTACATAATAACAACCTATTTATAAGAGACATTATTAACAAATCAGCTATAAAAAATAATAGAAAAATTGATATTAAAGGATTAACAGTAGAATAATGACAAACATTCAGAAAAAGTGTAAACCATAAGCTTAGAATAATAATAGATTCTTTATTATAAGAAAAGTCAAAAGAGAGTAAAAGAGAAACTCATATAAATATAATATAAAAGATATTTAAAAAACAAATATGTAAAGTAATATATAGCAAGCTTGCAAATAAAAAGATACCTACTGTACAAGAAAAATATTACAAGCATTGTCCAGAATATATCAAATACTATATAGACAAGCTCTTCAACTAAAAACATTTCACAAGAAAGTACAAATTTCATAAGAATCAAGCAAGCTGCAGGCCCTTAGTGTAGCAATCAAAAAATACAATAATGTACATAATTTCAATTACCAAATCAAAAACTACTATAGTCAATATAGTGTTTCAAATATATTATAGACATTATGGAAAAAAGAAATATATAATGTGATAGAAGGTCTAAAAGCTAACCTACCTGTAAAGATGGGTCCCTAAAGGGAGAGGTAGGGATAAAAGTCAAATATTATTTACAATAAAAATTTAAAATTTTTAAATTAATAACTATAAAAAAATTACTCACAATTGTTTTCCATTATCTAAATCATTGATTTATAACATTTTCTGACTTTATCCCTATTAAAGTGAAGAGCTATGGATTTGGTCCCTCAAAAAAGGACATAAGTAATCTGTAAAATTTTATATATTAAATACTTTAGGGACCTATCATTACTTGTTAGAATACAGAGATAGGATAGATAAAATATGCTATTAAAAAAGCCTTAAAGCAAAGATATGATAATTTATAAAATAATTAAAAAAGAATAATAAACTCTTTGATAGATAGGGAGCAAATCAAAATAGTTCTAGATAGAGTCAAAATCAGAAATGAGAAAAATAATTATATAACAACTAAAAAGGATAAAATAGAAAAAAATATAGTCCCAGAAGCTATATTAAAGAAAAATAGTATAAATATCTCTTAAAGCTGATTTTTCAAGAAGAATTAGGTGAAACACTTCATATTCTTCCAAATAATAAAGCTCCAGGAAAATTGCAAATTAGTTATGAAATGTTAAAAAGACTAGATCAAGAAGGAAAGGACTATCTGAAGAAGATGCTTAACTGCTTTTTAAAATAGAAAGTTACTTTATATAGTTAAAAGCAAAGTCATATTTATCCTATAGCAAAACCAAAATCATAAAAGTGTGAACTGATCAACACAAGACTGATAGTGTTGCTAAAGTTACAAAAAAGTGTTTCACTAAAATTCTTACAAATATATTAGAAAATATCTGTAAGAACAATCATATTCTAAAAGGTTCCAACTATGTAGAATTATTAAAAGAAAGTATAACAAAATCAATATAAATCCTTAACAATATCTATGAGAAAGCACAAAAAAACCAAAAGAAGTTATGGATCCTTTTTCAAAATATGGCAAAGGTATATAATATGATCAGTTTGAATATACTAGTCAAGGCTATGAAAAGAATCAAAATTCTAAAGAATTTTATTTAAATCATAATAAGTTTATTTTATAATAGAGAGTTTAAGGTGATATATGAAAAAAATCTAATAAAAGCAATCATTATAAAAGATAGAATTGATCAAGAAATAAATATTTCATTTCTAATATTAAGAATATTTTATAATCCTTTATTATATAAGATTCAAAATAATGAAACAAAAAGATATAAAATATCAATTACCTGGAATTCAAATTTGAAAGGAGATAGTAGTAAAAAGCTAAAGTCACGATATATAGTGTAGCAGGCTGATCAGAGTGTCTGTCAATAATGATTAAAGGCTCATGTAACCCGTGGATAGAAGAGTCCGTCTTTCTATCACATATACAAAACAATATCAAAATCAAGACAGAGATATAAAAAGATTTGGGTGAGTCTCAAGATAGTTTTCCCTAAAACTACTTATAACTTCATAGTTATAACAATCTATCCAAAAGATTCGTCATTTTATTAAGTCATTGAAAAAAGTTACATTTATACATTTTTATACATAGGACAATTACATAATTACTATGACTATTCTAGTATTTTATCATGCATAAATTGCTTCGTAGTCAGCTAATTTTCTATTATTTTAGCTCATAGATTTTACCTTTTTGATGTGAATGAATTGTTCACGTATTTTTCTAGCTTGCAAGGGGTATGGTGATAGTTAGCAATTGATTGTTTCACGTAAGCTTTGGTTGTATTACAATCACCAGTCACGTGATCACAGTGAAAATTCTGAACTCAGTCTGACTTCTTTGGTCTTTAACAATAGTGATAGTCTTTATATATGACATCACATGGATAGCATATTCAAAGAAAGATATAAAAAAAATATTAGAAGAAGCAAGAATAATTTATAGGGTAAATAACATCTAGATTAATAATAATAAATTAGTCCTAGTTACTATTAACAATCTCAACTAGTATCTTGAGAAAGTTCAATAAAGAAGTAGTGAGAGAATTGGATAGAATAGAATAAGCAAGGTTTCTAGGAATCTGGACAGATAAACAAAGAAAATTAATGTGATTATCAGAGCTCTAAAAATAAAAAGCTAATGGATAAACAAGCTCTTTACATTTTAAATAGAGTGCTAATATCAAGAATTGAATTTAGAATGCAATATAGTATACTGTCATGAAAGATGTGCAATACTTTAATAATGGCAAATAGAAAATAGTTAAAAAATAAGACTATATTACATTAATCAATACCCAACAGTGTAATATACCATCTCAAGATTTATAACTTAAAGAGTGTTTGGATATTATAGAAAAAAAGTCAAATAATAGGACTGTATAATAGATTAAATAATTTAGAACCAGTTGGAATTATAATAATTATTAGACTCAAGCAAGCACAAGACAAATACTGGAAGCCTATCAATATATTTATATTTAACTCTCTAAATAATCTTTTAGAAAAGGGTAACTTCTTACTGCAAGTATTAAAGCTGACCAAGAACATAGGTATAATCTTTCAAAGTTAGAAATTGAATAACATTTTTTAATAGAATCAAGAAAACAATTCAATTAGAAAATACTTATTGATAAAAGAATATAGAAAAGCAATTTCATTATTCAGAAATAATAAGCTAATAAATATAGATCAGTTAGTTGATTATAAAATATAAGAAGTACAAAACTGATAAATATTCCAACTTATATAGAAAACAAGTAAAGAATTCATTTTAGAATAGTACCTATCTATAATTAAGATAATTTAAGGAAATAAATTAAAACAGCTTATAGAATCCTAGAAAGAAGAATAGATAAAATAGAGTTTAGAACACCCTACTTTCAACTTTAGCTTTGATAAATGATAGAAACTTTGGGTAATTACAAGAAGCAAATTTCAGTAGCAATAGATAATTTAGAGAAAATTAATTCTAAATAATATAAAAAGACATCTTAAAATAGAGTACTTTGGATGTATCAGTCCTATTAAAAATCAAGAATCAAAATTAGTCTAGTATCAAGGTTGCACAAAATATATAAATATAGAAGACCAATATATAATCAAAACAAGTATAGAGAAAATATATATAGTTCTTTGCAATAAAATCTATTAGAAGAGTCCAATTATTAAGAATTCCAAGTCTCAAAGAAGCATTAAAAGGAATAATATGTAAAACAATATATTGTAACCAAGTAATTATTCAGAATAAAAGAATACTACAAGTTGAAATAAAAAATTAAGAAGTAAATATTATCAAAGATTATATTGAAGAAGATGTTTATCAATTTCATCTAATCGAAATACTTAAATATAATAAAAAAAAAAAACCAATGACCTTTTACTCTAATAGATCCATTATAAACCACAGAAGTACAAATATAAAAATAGGAGTAGCTTGGATACAGATGGAAGAGATAAGAAAAGAAAGAAAGTTTTAAACTAAAGTAGATTATTGACCTTTATTCACTAGAGCAGAATAAATAACAATAGTAACTATATTACTAGTAGTTCTAGTAGACAGCAAGATCAAGATCTTTACAGATAATTAAGTCTGCATCTTAAAGTGAAAAATTATAAAAAAGGAGAATTCCAAAATTATTTACAAAAGATGGTTCAAAGAACAAAACTGGTTCTTGTAACATGTATGTTGGATCTTATAAAGAAAAAGAAGTTGGATCTCAAGCTTATCAAGATTAAGAAATATTCTAATATTCAATATAATGAAGAAACAGATGCTCTTTTCAAAGAAGCACTAAGGTTTTTAGCAACAAAATAGAAAAACTTAGTCTTACTTAAGATTATTACAGAAATTAAATGACAAGATATAATGCTAGATACCTTTATATGACAAGCTAAGCTATTAAAAAAACAAATAACAAAGTAATAGTTTATCAATGGACAACTTAAGATGGAACTAAAAAAAGATAGAATCAGTAAATCCAAGACCAACACAGATAAATATGGGACCTAGTATGAAAACAATTTAAAAATGGACATATATGGAATACCTCCTTTAAAAGCTTACAAAACAAAAGCTTTCTCATTAAATTGATCAATGATAAGCTATCAATATTAACTAAGTTGATTCTAAGAAGACCTAATTTGTATAAGTAAATAAAATATATTATATATAGCTATGAAGAGAAAACAATAGAACACTTGCTAGAATATCCAACTTACAAGACTCAGTGGAGTAAGACATGACAAAAAAGAATAGAAGGAGTCTTTAAAGATTCAGAAAGCTCTCTCAAAAAAAAAAAGGAATTTGAAAAGAAAGAGTTAAACTTAATAATATATAATAGGATAAAAATAGAAGAAATCAATAAACAGATAGCAAAACTGATGAAAAGAATCTCAAAAACCAATCAAAATACACTCAGCTTCTATATGGAACTAATATAGAAAGATCTAAGTGTAAGAATAGCTGATTTGAAGTATTATGGTAAGAGAATTGAAAAAAAAGCAAAAAGATGGATAATAAAAATGCAGAAGAAAATATGGCATCACTTTTGAAAGAAAATATAGAATATGAGATATAAAAAGATAATTTAGTGGGAACTGATATCAAGAATTTGCAAATATAATAAGATAAAAAGACCAGTATATCTATAGATCAAGAAAGAAAAAGCAAGAGTATAGAAAGTCAACCTAGTAAGAAGTTGATATATGAAGAAAAAAGAATCAAAGACAAGAAGTTGAACGAAATCCTATTAAATGATATAAAGTATAATATAAAGAGATTAGAATTTTGATCTCTGTCAGAGCTTAAAGAATGATCTATAGTAGTAACTTATGGACAATGATATTAGAAGCTGAAAGGGTCTTTACTTGAATCTCTAATGAAGTTATAAATCATTCCTAAAGTTATATTTAGAAAGGTAATATAATTAAAATAAGTGAGTTAGTTAGAAAATTAGCTTTAGCATTTTATTTAATATATATAGTCTACAAATGTTTAATAAAGTATATATAACTAATATGATAGAAGAAAAAAAAATTAAAAAATTAAAAAATATAAAAAGTTTATTAAACTAGTTCAAATTAAACAAAACAAGATCTTAACTAAATACTCTGAATCTAATTTAAAAATAATATTTTATTCTTTTAATAAATTGATATTAGAATCTTTATTTATTAAAATCTTTATTAATAGTATGTTATTATAGGATTATTTTAAAAAATAATAAATTGTTGAAATAATATATTAGAAAAAAAATAAAAAAATAAATAAAAATAATTTAAAATCTTTTTAAATAAAATAATCAGATTATTTGAGAAGTTTATTTTTTAATTATTCAAATTATATATAGTAGAGAACAAAAAAAATTGTTTAAATTTATTAAAAAATTGAATTTTTATTATAATTTAGAATTTATTTATTTAAAAAATATAAATATAAATATTTTGGTTTTATAAAATAATTTTTAATTAAAATAATTTATGTTTATTTAATAATATTAGATTTATTTTTTTTTTAATTTTTATATAGTAAGTTTTTTTTTTTTTGCTCTCTGTCAGGCTAGTTATACAGTATATACTTTATTAAATATTTGTAAACTATATTTATAACATGAGATGCTAAAACCAATTCTTTATCTAACTCACTCATCTTGATTGTTTTATCTTTCTAAGTGCAACTTCAGGAGTAATTTATCTTTTCATTAGAAGTTCAAGTAAATATCCTTCTAACTTTTAACATCATTACCTGCAGATCACTCTTTTGAGTTTTGACAGAAATTAAAACCCAACTATTTCTTCTTATACTTTATTTCATCTTGCAGAACCTGTTCAAGCATTATATTTTCTAATTCTTCTTTCTTTAATGGTACTTGATATGGCTGATTTCCTGATACCTTGGTCCTGTTTTTTTGCCTCTGTAGATGTGTCAACCTTTTGATCTTGTCACCTCTGTTGATTTCCAATATCTATTCCCACTCTATTGCCTTTTTGTATATGATGTTTCAAATTTTCTTTTTGAAGTGATTATGTGTTTTCTTCCATATCTTCATTATCCACTTTCTTGTTTTTTTACTGATTCTCTTTCCATAGCACTTCAAGTTTGCTATCTCATTTATTAGGTTTTTTTCAATTAGTCCCATGTAAAAAATAAGTATACCCTAATCAGTATTTGAGATTCTTTCTACTAGTTGAGCTATTTTCTTATCTATTTATCCATTTTCTAATCTGTTATCAACTGCCAGACTTATCTCTTTTTCTTTTGACTCATTTTTTTTATTTGCAAGAAATTTGTTGAAACCTTGCATTATATCTTCCATACCCTTCTATCAAGTTTTTTGCCATTGAGTTTTGTATTATGAACATTTTAGCAAATGTTGAATTATCTTTTCTTGCTGTCCACATGTAAAACATTTTACTTACTTGTATAAGTCTGGTCTTTTTATAGCTAGTTTTATTAATATGGATAGCTCGTTGCTAGTCATCTTAACAAGAAAGCTTTTTCTTTGAGATTCTTTGAAGGAGATATTTCATATGTGCACATTATTTATTTGTTTCCAAACTAGGTCCCATATGTGCCTATGCTAATCTTAAATTTGATGACTCCACTTTTTGTCTATTCTATTTTGGATTATTCATTAGTATGTCATTATTTGGGCATTGGTTTTTTTAACAAACTGTTTTATTGGAGCATCCAGTACTATATCTTGCCATTTGACTTTGTTAATAATATTGGGTATATTGAGATCTTGCCATTTCATTGTTGGGAACTTTAACATTTCTTTAGCTAGAATATCTGCTTCCTCATTGTATTGAATGTTGGAATGTGCTTTAACCTGGATAAGATTTAGATCTAATTCTTTTTTCTTTACCAGGCTTAACATTCGTATTCATAAGGATCAATTTTGTTTTTTTAGCCATCTTTATGAATTTTTTTTTTTATCCTCCTTTTCTATAGTTTTCCATTTGAAGATATAGGCTTGACTGTCAGTGTAGATTTTGACCTTACTATTAACTGATACTATTAATAGTATAATAACTATTGCTACTAGTTCTGCACTTGTGAATGAAGGCCAATCAGTTACTCTATTTGAAACTTGCTTTCCTTTCTGCTTCTCCAATTTGTATTCATGCTACATCCATCTTTATACTTTCATTTCCATAATCAACAAGGGATTCATCAAAGTAAATGGTTATTATATTATTGCTATTATTTTCCTTGTTACGTCTGAATATTTCAATTAGATGAATTTAATATGGGCCTTCTTTAATATTCTCTTTAATAAGCTTCTTCTTCCAGTTCTCTATTTTTACTTCTTTCAGTTGCCTTCTATTATATTGTATAGTCACTAAGTCTATATGAATTGTTTTACTTATTGATCTTTCTAGGGCTATCTTGAAACAAGGGATTTCTAAAAGTTAAGCTCTCCTTGTTGATTTCCTAGTATTAAGATAAGAAACTATATATGTTTATTCTATATTTGATTCTACTATGCATCAGTTTTCAGTCTTGATACCTTCTGGGTAGCCCTGGCATCATATCAGATTTGATTCTAAGTTTTTCTTGGAGCTGTTACATTTGAAATGATTTATTTTAATATATCTTTTATTATTACCTAGAATCAACTTTTCTCAAACAAGTTGTTATTACTAATTATTGCTCTTGGTGACCATCCAAAATTTTTACTTTTTATCAAGGTTAAGATTGAGTACTGGATATTCTGAACTCTACTTTAATCAATCTTCTTTCCAAGTTCTTATAAGCTGTCCTAGCTTGTTTTCTTACATCTCTCTTATTATTGACAAGTACTATTTTGAAATAGATCCTTTACTTGTCTTTTGTAAGAGTTGGTGCATTCACCAGTCCAATACTTCTTTTGTTTCATAGTTGATAAGCTGATCCATGCATATTAACTTATAGTGTTTGAGTGATGAAATGGCTTTACTATATTTATTTATTGTTAGGTAATCTTTAATTGGACTATTTCTAATACTTCAATTAAAAACATCATTTCTATTTCCAGCTATGAAAGGTTATCTCTATATCTTTAATCAGTTTCAATACTTGTAATGTGAAGTTGCCCCTTCCCAAAAGATGATTTAGTGAGCTATATGTAAGCAGGTTGAGAGGTTCCTAGTACTTAATCTGTAATTGCTTTAACCTGATGATTACTATAATTCTAGTTAGCCCTAAGTCATTTAACCTATTGTATAATTCTATTATCTAACTTTCTTTTTGCAATATTCAAACACTTTTTAAATTGTAAATCCTGGGATGATATACTACACTATTAGGTATGAATTGACATAGTATGGTCTTATTTTTGAGCAGCTTTCTATATGACATTACACATTTACTAGGATAGTATACTATGCTACATTTAGAATTCGACTCTAGGTATTAAGACTCTGTTCAGAATATAAAGTACTTGTTTGTCAATTAACTTTTTATTCTTTAGGGACTTGGTAACCATGTTGATTTCTTTAAGCATTCATTCTTTGAGTTTGATTGCAGATTTCTGATTACTTGTTCAGATTCCTAGGAATCTTGTCTATTCAGTTCTATCTAATTCTCTAACTCCTTCTTTGTTGATTCCTGCTTGGACCTCTTTTGGATATTTGTTAATAGTAATTAATATTGATTTGCTACTATTAATCTGTGAGTTATTTGCTCTATAAAAGATTCTTGCTTCTTTTAGAATCTTTTTCATATTTTTTTTAGATCTTGCTATCCATATTGTATCATCTATAAATGCAATAACTGCATGTCTTGATTTTAGTTTTCTTTCAGTGTTTCCTTTTAACTCTGGATCCCAAGTCACTAATATTTTGTAGTCTTTTGTTTCATTATCCTGAATCTTGTACAATAAAGGGTCATAAAATATCCTCCACATTAGTGGTGAGATGGTTTCTTTTTAATAAATCCCATCTTCTGTTGTGATTACTTAGTTAGATCTTTCTCAAATATAACCCTAAATTCTTAATTTTGAAATAGACTCATTATAATTTGAATAAAGCTTTCTGGTATCTTGATTCTATTCATTGCCTTGATTAACATATTCAGGCTAATAGTATCATATGCTTTTGCTGTGTCTTGAACAAGTATTCTTAACTTCTTTTTATTTTCTCTTGTTTCTTCAAAATATTATTGAGAATTTGAATTGGTTCTACTATACTTTATCCTGATGATCCTGCATAATTAGGTCCTCTCAATATATTGTTAGTCTTACAGATATTTTCCAATTAGTTTGTGAGGATTTTGGTAAAGCATTTTCATATAACCTCCAGCAATACTATTGGTCTGGTGTTGAGAAGTTCACAATCCCATAGTTTTGGCTTTACTATTGAGTATATATGACTTTGTTTCCATTCTATTGGAGTAACTTCCTATCTTAAAAAGCAATTAAGCATCTTTCTAAGATATTCTTTTCCTTCTTGATCCAGTCTTTTTAACATTTCATAACTGATTTGTGATCACCTTGAGCTTTATTATTGAGAAGTCCTTGAAGTATTTTATATAGTTCTTCTTGAGAGATTGGCTTCAGTAGGTCTTTATACTACCTTTTTTTAATATAGTCTTTAGAATTATATTCTTCTTTCTAATCTTCTGTAAGGCTATCAAAATTGACATTTTATTTTTTAAATACCTCATGAAGATATCTTCTTATTTCTCTTTTGATTTCTCACTTCTTAGTAGTTATATATTTCTTTTCTCCATCTTTAATCTTAATCCTATCCAGTGTTATTTTGACTTGCTTTCTGTCAGTCAAGGAGTTTATCATTCTTCTTTGATTGCTATGTAAGTCATCATATCTCTATTTCAAGGCTTTTTTGATAGCATCCCTTGTTTTTTTGCCTCTGTATTTTGACAAGTGAGTTTTAGGCCTTTTATTGTATTTTGTATATCCTTTTTTAATAGTTTTTATAGAATTTGAGAAATGTTATATTGAATGCAATAGTTTTTGGATCTGATGATTAGGATTGAAGGTAGTGTTGTATTTCCTAATCATCATGCTAAGGACTTGTAATTTAATTGAATTATATGTACTTTCTGTTTTCTTAAAGAGTATAAATAGTTGAAGAGCTTTTGATACTTGATAAATTCTGGCTTATACTTATGATATTTTTCTTGGAAAGCAGATAGCTTCTTGGTCGTAAACTTGTTATATGCTGCCCTATATATTTGTTCTTCAAATGTCTTCTAGATCTTGTTTGCTTGAGCTTCTTTTTTTACCTTTTTTAGGTTTTTCTTTAAACAATGGATCTATTGCAATTTTGAGTTTGTAATTTAGGCTTTTACTGAATGTTTTCTATTGCTTAAGTATTGACCCCTTTATATTAATTTTTTGTTCACTTTATGTAAGAGGCTTGTTTTTGAAATCTCTTGTAAAGAGATTGGCATCATGTATTGTTAGACTAGCATAGTATAATCACTTTCTGTTGTTTTCTCTATACTTTTGTTGTTGAATCTGAGTATTAAATAGTTTGTAAGGCTTTGTAATATTCATATATAATCAATTCAACTACTGCTAATAGCATTCCATCTTGTTGGAATTTTATCTTTTTCTTTCCATATAGCCTATATATCAAGGAAAAATTATTTATCTAAAAAGTTGAATAGCAGTATTTTTGAATATCAAGATGGTTTAAATTTAGCTCTAAATATTGATGCTCTATCTTCTGCAGGGTTGTATGTAACATTAAAGTCTTCCTTTACTATTATATGAAAGTCTTGTCTATTTTTTTCTTTAATGAAGTTTTGTATTCTTTTCTGTATCTTTATGCTTTATCATTTGTCTGAGGAAATATAGATCTGGATAATACATATCTTGTTCCATTTAATGAGCATATTAACTGCTATTATGTATTATTCTGCCTCTTCTATTGAAACTACTTTTCTTTTTAAATCTTTTCTTATTAAGAGATTAACTTTTGCACTATATAGAGTATCTTTATTGATACTATAAAAATACTTGAGGGTTGTTTGCTTCTGGAAGGCCTATTTTATCTTTGTATTAGTTAGTTTTATTTTACATAGTTCCATTATTCCAATTTCTTGTTCTTGCATTTTTTCTATAAGATTATACTGGTTTGTACTATTAGTAATATTTTTAATATTGTATATCCCTATTTTAATTACCTTTTCTATATATCTTTCTCACAGTGATCCAATCACTTCAATTTATTTATTATTCACAGAGTAAGTCTTGCATGTTTCATCAAGTCACATCATGACTTATATCAATCACACATGATCTAAACTACAACAAACAGATTTCAACAGTCTAAACACTATGAAACTTTCACACATCATCAC
>CAJVPT010002362.1:0-17903 GCA_910592055.1 Acaulospora colombiana | reverse complement strand
ATATATAGAGACAAAATTAAGATTCCGAAAGAACATCTTAAAGTTTTCAATATCTTAGTGACAATAATACAAGAAACTATTGATAAATATTGTAAAAAAATGAGAAAGACCTTTAAAAAGGAAGTCTGAAACAAATATTGTAATATCATTATCAAATAAAAACAAAATCAAGAAATTAATAGCAAACTCAAAAGATTTAGAGTATTAATTGATATAATTAGAAAAATAAATCGAATTTCTAAGAAAACCAATTATTTCTCTATTCTTTCTTCTAAAAATATAATAGAAGAAGAAAAAGACTTAGAATGAATGAAGTTTCAAAACAATATAATAGATATAATAAGTAGTTGAATATTCAAAGGTTGTAAATGGTTTGATTTTTAATCACAATTAGAACTTTGGAAGATCTACAATAATAAGCTATAGGTAATGATCTGAATAATTAGAGAATAATTCAAGTCACAAAGGATGTGAAATATTATTTCCTAAGTTATATTTAGAGCCATATTAGCCTGACTGCAGGTTAAAAAAAAAAAAAATAAGTTTAAAATTTTATTAATTTTTTTGTATATATTAAAAACATATTAAAAAGTTTTATTTTTATTTTTTTATTTTTGTTTTTTAATATATATTTATATATTTTTAAATATATGCTATTTTTTTTAATTTAATTTTTTTTTCCATAATTTTTTATTATTTAGAAACTTGATAGATACTGTATATAATAATAATTTATTAATTATAAGATTTTAAATAATTCAAAATTCTTTTATAAATAAGTTCTTAAAAATATTTAATATATAAAAATGGAATACTAGCTTTTCTTTGTTTTAGTAAAAACAAAATTCTGAATCAATAATTTAAACAATAGCGAATGAATATTTTTTTAGTAAAAAAAATATTTAATTTTTGTTCTCACCTTTCTCTTTAGAAACTTAAGATTCTATGAATATAAATTTTTGAAAAGAGAATTATGATTACATCAGGTAAACCGAAAGTTTTAAGAAAATATTTCTTTGAAAGAATTCTATTGATTTAGATAAAAATAATATGTTTTACAATTAGTAATGTTGATTAATAATCGACAGTCAAAGGAAAAAAAAAAAAATAGTGTATTATTAATCGCACTAAAATGTTGTAGATATTTTTTTTTTTTTGAATTAAGGTTTATAACCCCCATCATCCTATCATTCGTTTATTTAAACATCCTGTTTGCCAAAACAAAAAGACCAGTGATCATCAGCACATATTTTTGTTTAACAATGTATTCCTGGATTTTATGATGAAATTGACAGAATTGTGCATTAGGAAGAATAAAGAAGTTGCAAGAAGGGATCTTTCGTATCCACATCTCGCACGAGCTGAATGCGAGGTTTAGAATTTCAACAATGTTTGTATAATTCGGTATGACATGTGCTTGTGAAAAGACGGGCATTTATTTTTGAGTAACTCTTAATTGAATAAAGAAAATTAAATAATGCCTCGGTTTATTCATTAAACTAATTGTTGCATGATTCCAGTAAAGAGGTTGTTTCTGATAATCTATCTGGTCAAGGTCGAGAGGCGAACTCGAATTACAAAAATTCGTCAACACCTATTTTTATCGCAGCATTCCAAGCGTGAAACTAAAAAGCGAGGCATGCACTCCCGTAATAAATTGTCTAGAGTCGTTCCGCCATTATATGAGGCTGAGAAAAAAGTTTTTTTTTTGCCAATGAAAAAATTTGAGGATCAATACCCAAAAGAACTTTACCACATAAATAGTTGATCTATTGTGACACAAAACTCTAGCATAAGTTACGTATGTAAGTACGATAGCAAACAAGCGTTCGTAATAGCATTACACAATCACTCATAATCGTCACTTATATTCGTCTTGTGAATTTTTCAGGATTTTGCTTCAACACTTTCAATTTTCGAACTTTTCTTTTTTTCAACTGCAAATATGAACAACAATTCACCTTGCTTCCCGTTAACCCGAAGCCACCATCAAACAAACCTTTTTCATCAAAATAACACTTTCCATCCTCTACGAACTCTTGACGTCCAACAAAGGTTGACGTATAGAGAAAGGCTTATGACTGCTGGCGCCTCCGAGGGGATAACTAAAGGTAGATCCTTGATGATGTTTCGAAGTTTATCTCGAATGAATTTTAAGTTTTTCCTTTTTCCTTGAAGTGACGGGTAAACGAAAACCTGGTGATGATTCTGATGATTCTATGAGTGAAAGCAAAAGCCCACCAAGTTCCCCCAGAATTAACAACCATACACATGAAATGGACATAACAGTTAAGAGGGCTAAGCTCAGCAACGAAAAAGTGTTTCCTCTGAGCAAACTGTTGGGTAATGATTACAAGCTTTATTATTATATATATATATATATATATATATTTTTCGACGCCAAAATTTGAACCCTCTCTATTTATCAATAAGGGACTCTTGACAAACCGCAGTTGTTGTCACTAATAAACAACCTTATGGATGCGCACCCTAACCTACAGTCAGAAATCGCTTCCCACATCCCTCGACCAACTATTCAATCGGTTACACATATTTTGGCGGGGATGGAGAAAAAGTATCAGGATAGTTTTCCATACACCAAATGGGGGCAGTCTAAAGATGATTATAGTTTCAATCGAGTGAAACCGGCGATCGTGGAATTAACGGTATTTTATTAATTACGAGATACCAGCAATTATCGAACTTTTTTTTTTTTTTCCTTCGATTAATTCGATACACTATTCGATATGCAGGATGCTATTTTGGACTATGCAGACCATTTTACATCCCCAGAGGAATTTCCAACCAGCACGTTCTCCTTCCTTCATCTTGCCACTGGCGTTACGAACCGATTGCCAGAGTGGGACAATAGCTTGCATAACGAACTCAAACGTGATATCTATCTGAAACTGGTCGACTATTGGAAGAAAGCTATTAATGATGCTTCAAGTAAACTCCATGAGGGCAAAATATATGGACAAACGGTTGTCAACGAATGGGCAAGAAAGTGGGGAAATTTTAATAATAATGTCTCGTTGTTTTTTTCTTCTGCATCTTTGTAACCATTTGGTCGTTTTTTTTTTTGTTTTTTTTTTTTTTTACAAAGTCTTGTACAGCACAACCGAGAATCTAGTGGCATATTTCAACAAGTACTTGAGGAATTTGTTGAGAAACTTGGTGGCATCATTGGACTTCAAAAAGTGGGATCCAACGTAACAAATACATCAACAACTTTTTCCTTTGCTTCCGGAATCGGAGGCATGAATTCTAATAATAATTCGATGAATCGCTACAATTTTTCAATCATGTCAACGTGACAAATCTGACTGGTCAGGAATATAGAAAATGACACGCGATCTTCTGAGGAATATAATTGTTGCAAGACAATTCATGGTCACGGAGACATGTAAATTTTGGAGTTCGTCGGGTTTTAAATGGCTTACGATTTTTTTCTTCCTTTATAATACTCTTGATTGGGTTAAGATTAATCAAACTTCTTCGAGCCACGGGATAGAAATTCTTTAAACATACCTTTCCATTCATATGAGGAAAAATAAATTTATATATTATTATAGGCTCATTGTTTATATGATCAAAATAGATTTCCTTATGAAATATTGACACTCCTTTTTTGTTTAAGAAAAAAAAAAAAAAAAAAAAGAAATCATTCTTTGGTAAGGGCACGTGTGATTATGAGTTGGAGTGGTAATGATGAGTCCGGGCATAGCAGGCATAATTAAATATTAAATGTTAAATCCAGATTCCATTAGCATCATCCCCTTTTTTAATCTCTTACCAGTGTGTTTAAGATTACGGTATAATCCTTTGACAATCACAGTGCGTTAACACAACTAGAGGTCCAATATTAAATTAAGTTTTGATCACAAAATATGTTTGTTGGATCTAATGTTCTGGCAATTGATATTTTATTGATAAATAAGATCATTTAGAATCAGTTTATCTTTAATAAAATAAGGAAGCATGTAACCAATCACACATTTACCTTTTAACATGTTTCAAAATTTCCAGAGCTGGCTATATAATCGTAGCAATTTGATTAAAAATTTTTATTTAAAAGAATGGAACAGAAATAATCGTCAAAGCAATCACCTCTGGTAAAGATTCCAAAAGGCATTTCCTTTTCTTTTTTCCAATGCCTGATGCACGATGTGAAACCGATCCATTCAGTCTCAACATTTCAGCCAATGCCGCTCGTTCCACGCATCTTAATGCATCAAGTGGATCATCAAGATTTCGACAATTGAATCCATAGATAAACGTCAGACCTACTCCCGTGTCGTATCTACGAAGATAAATTTCTTTCAGTATGGACGTGGTGTAATATTCGAAATCAGATATCGAGCCACGAAATTAATTACAGATAGTCAACTCGAACACCGACGTATGGCCTCGTTTTAACTCCTCGAGTTTTACAAGTGGTGATAATTATTCGCTTAACTCCTTCAACTAGTTCCTCAATGTTTGACCATGATGTGGTAGTGTCAATATAATCGGACACTGCGTAATAGTCAAGAAGAAAGTCCCGGAGATATGGCAACCCCTGAGGCATAAAAATTATAAATTGAACATTGGAAAAAAGCAAATGCATTGTTCAACAGTTCTTACCTTTGACGAGAAAAACATCGTCTCACTCAATTCCCTTCCGACCATCACCCCTCCGTATCTCTCAACAACCTCATGAACCCTTTTTTTATATGTTTCAAACTTTATAGCGTCTTCGCCATTAAGAATTAAAGAGGCCAAGCACATTTTCCCCACACTCAACCCTTTCATTTTCTTCCAATAGTATCTTTTGATGTAATCCCAGAACACAGTTGTTACATTGGGTATCGCGGTGCTAAACGCTTCCACAAGTTGCAACCCCTCCTCATCCACAAAGTGTACTCCACCACAGTTGTCGATGATTTTTTTTTGTACAATCTCGCGAAGAAACAGGAGCCCACTGCGAAATGACGGAAAGTAGAGAGAAATAGAGTCACGATAGGGCGCGACATGATGTAGTTTAAAAGTTAATTCGGTTATGACACCTAATGTTCCTTCGGAGCCTAGTAATAAATTTGTTATGTCTGGGCCCGAAGATATCGGCGGTGGATGAACGCTGTTCTTTTGTATTGTGCCTATTTAAAAAGATAATTCGTTAAATGTTTGCCGCCGATTGCATCGCCGAAAATGAAAAATTGATAACCTGCAGGGGTGACTATTTTGACGTTGACGATGCCATTTTCGAAATCCCTTGAACGCATGGACGCCAATCCTCCAACTGTGCTGAATTCCATCTGAATAATATTTTGTTTTTTTTTTTTCAGATTTTTTTAAGAAGACCATAATGTTACCTGTTGTGTGAGTGAAAGACGAAACAAAAAAAAATTTTTTTTTTTTTTCGAGGATACAAATTACTGAAATACACAAACCAACCAATTCAATGTCCCATCCTAAAGTAAATCCCAACTTCCGTAATTCTCCTTCCAAATCTTGAGCCACCGCGCCGGCTTCTACGGTAACGCACATGTTTTCAGCATTCAATGATACGATCCTGTTCATCTGTCTTAAATCCAAAGAAACGATCATTCTTTTCCTATTTTCGGAGGGGCACTCCAACGCGTCCACATCATTGGAACCGCCACCATATGGAATACAGCCAACGTCGTGCGTTTGGGCTGCCAAAATAATAAGTTCAACTTGTCCATGGCTTTCCGGCCAAATGACGGCGTCTGGTATCCTGGGCAAGTTGCCGTATCTCAATTTGTAAATTTCTTTAGTGCTTGTGCCATGCCCGTGAGACAGTCGATCCTGTTCCGCGAAGGAGAAGATTATTCCTTGAGGTCTTATTGTGTCGTAAAACTTGTGGTTCACCTCAGGACTGGGTATGTCAATTATGGTAGGTTGTGCGGGGCAGAGGGTTTTTAAGTTTATTCGTAATGTCTGTTCAAGCCAAGGACGAAGTTCATGGAATTCCTTCGAGCTAAAATTGGAATAACGATTGCCCGACAAAAAGGCAGTTCCTCGTTCATTGAATTTAAAAAATGTGTCCTTGTATCCGTGACCATTCCACTTTCTGTCTTGATTCGTACGAGCTGCCAAGCTTTGGCTTGGTGACGAAGTCCGCCATTCCGTTTGGCTTTGACTGTCTCCTGCACCATTCTCGAGATGATTTCGCAGGGCAATGAGTCGTTTTGACGCGCTCGAAAAATCATCCTCGGGCATTCT
This sequence comes from Acaulospora colombiana, assembly GCA_910592055.1. Lineage (NCBI taxonomy): Eukaryota > Fungi > Glomeromycota > Glomeromycetes > Diversisporales > Acaulosporaceae > Acaulospora > Acaulospora colombiana. The sequence goes on along the minus strand of CAJVPT010002362.1, from coordinate 11,675 downwards.
TTTTATTAATAATGCGTGATTCGACACCCAAACCTATAACGATAATCTTGCATGATGCAATAATGCAGGTGTTCACAATTAAGTACAAGATCTGCAAAAAAGGTTTCGGGAAAACAATGACTCTGATTGGTCGTCAAACCCGTGGTAAACATTACATGTTATCTATTTTTCGTTGATTTCTTTTGTTTTTTTTATGCTTTTTCTTCTTCTTTATTTTATTTGACGCTTTGGAATCTACCGTCGAAAAATCATCCAAATGACCGCGCAACCTTTTCCCACCTGATGTTTTAGAATTTTGATCATCATCTCGAGAGACATCACCATTTTCCGAGGTGCCCGCGAGCAATACCGTGCTTGAAGGTGGCATCAAATGCTCATTTGCGTTTGGTTGTCGAGGCTTCTTGTTCATGCTAGGGAAACGTCAACCTGATTTAGTTTCACCATTGCTATTATTATTGAAATTTCATTTTCGTTTTTCCCTTTTTACCTATTCAAGTCTAACGGTCCCGTAGAACTCTTGACAAAACTATTATACGTGAATCGCCTGCTCACAACCTGCTCTTTCGACGAAGGCGAATCACCGGCCTCGCTTTCACCGAGATTTGTCGATTCCAAGTTGCACGTGGCATCCGAAAGAGTGTATCGCGACTCGCTAGTGCTAATAATTCCCATCTGATTCCTTGGAATTCTACTCTTACCAACAACCTTGGAAACCTTGACATCCTTTGAAAATAAAATTTTCAGTATTCGCGACTGGAATACATAGACCGATTAAATTCACCTTGGAGGGACGAAAGAAATGTGGTGTGATATTTACCCCATCGACTGTTTTTGATACTTTTATGTTATCCAGAGTATTGTTGTATACGTGATCCCACCATTCGAATGACCAATCCGCCGAGTTGTCGCCAAGCTAAGATATGCATTGAGGTTAATAAACGACACAATTCTACAATATCATAATATCATATACGCACGTATATGTGTGTGTGAAAACGAGAAAATTGGATTTCATACTCCTCGAGTATCATTCTTCTCTGACACGACAATAGGCTTCTTCCTTCCCTCAGAATTCTTTCCTAAACCTTGGCCTTGAGACCAACCGTACTTCTTGAGTTGATTTATTGCGAAATTGTTTGCCATGAGAGTTGGGGAGATTCCACTTATTCGATCGATAATCAGTCGATAAATCTTGTGGCACAGATTCCTTGATTGGCTAATCATACTCAACAGATTAACGAATCAAGTGCGTATGTGCGTGTTACGCACATTCTTCCTTCTGTCTTGGAGAAAAATGGGATACTCTAAACTCACATATCTTTACGGATATTCCATCACCCTCCTCCTCATTGTATTATTTATCCTTCTCTTAACAGGACAGATAGATCTTTTTTCAATACTGTCGTCCACTAGCCCTCACTCTTGGGCGTTGCTTGGCATAGCGTTCTGCATAGGATTTAGTGTTGTCGGTGCGGCATGGTAAGGAACTTGCGCACACGTTTTCCTCTTACGTAACCGTCGTCAAGCAGTTTTTAATTATACGAATTACCACCTTAGGGGTATTTTCGTCACGGGTTCGAGTATCCTCGGCGGAGCTGTCAAGGCTCCCAGAATTAAAACCAAAAATCTAATAAGGTGTGCGGTAAAATAATGTTCTTTTCTTAATGGTCGTGTCATCATCATTATTTACCAGGAATCCGTGGTTCGTTTCTTTTCCTTTTTTTTCTTTTTTTTTCTTTTTTTTCTCGAATACGCAAGCATCATATTCTGTGAAGTGGTTGCCATCTATGGTGTCATCATGGCGATCGTGTTTTCGGCAAAATTACAAAGCGTGTCCGGCATGGACCTGTACTCTCCTTCGAATTATTATACAGGCAATTGAGAAAAATCCATTCACTTTTTGAAGCTCAGAATAACAGTCGATTTTCGGAAATTAATTTAACATCACTCTTGTTCAATACATATATGTAAATATAAAAGGCTATTCGATTTTTTGGGGAGGCCTGACGGTGGGATTTTGCAATTTTTTTTGCGGAATAGCCGTGGGCATTACGGGAAGCACCGCCGCCCTGGCAGATGCACAGAATCCTGCATTATTCGTTAAAATTCTCGTGGTCGAAATTTTTGGGAGTGTGCTCGGTTTATTTGGTTTGATCATTGGGCTACTTGTGGTCAGTTTTGAATCCTTTGTCACTCCTATTCCCGTGATGCTTTCAATTATATGCGCGCACGCTCACCTTTTCTTGTCTTGATATCGATAGACCGGAAAAGCCGGAGAATTTGCATGATGAATGGGGCTTTTTTGCACACCCACGACCTCTTCTCTCAGGTGTTCATTAATATATCTATTAAAATAAAACAAGTGTACCATATGAAACGTGTAAATGTGCATGAAGTGCATGAGATGGGTTTGATTTGTGTTGTAAAGTGTCCATTCATAGAATCAGGTCGTTATATGAAGCCCGAATAAAATAGGTTACACGATTTTGTCCACGTGATATGAATCATGGTGACCTCGTGGTTGATTGCTGCGTTCAATCGTGAAAGGAAGAGTCACCATCCGCTGCCCGCCAATTGCCACATGAACAACAATACCAAAAATTGCCATCAGGCACCATCCGAAGAACCTTTGAATCATTGAATAGACAACAAGCGATTGTGAAAATGCTGCGTAATTCGGATAATTAAGGAAATTCGGTGTTTGTCGTGTTGTCCATTAATGCGTTTATTGCATTGCCTAATTTAGTAATAAATATTAATTTCGCACGATTGTGATTTTAAAAGTCGAGATCAAATTCGACCCTGTGATGGTCATTAAAACTTGTTACAATTAGAAATTCTTTTAAAGAATTCTTTTTCGTCTTTTTTTCTATTGTTTTTTAAGCTTAAACTTGTATGCAAAACGGGTTGTGAGTGAGAAGAGCTGAACGCATTCTTCTTGTTTCCTTATTTTGGACGGATTCCCAGGTGAATTGTCAGGTCATTGTGTGTGTGTGTATGTATCCGATCTACAACAAGATAAGGGAACTGCCGACAATGCTACGCCATTTTCATCAGCGTAAAAATGGCAAAATTCGATTCTTGCCTATCCCCGTATAGAAAAATTTCAATTGGCCTCATCCTTGGTATAGAAATAAAATATCTACGACAATTTCAATTATCGACGTAACTGTGAAGATTGTTATAGTCATTAAAGTTTAACTGTAGTACAAGGAAAGATGAACAAAAACAAAAAACCCGAAAAAACCGTTTTTTTTTTTTTTTTTTTTTGATGACATATTGATATGACATGATGCCACCAGGATATATATAATGTATATTAGGTTCGTGCCTATTCGTCATGGGACGTTACCCGACCATTCCACATTGCCCTGTTGTCAAATTTTCAATGGTTCCCGTAAATTTAACCTTTTTTTTCCTGAAAATAACTCGGCTTGCAAAAAAGAATCGGCACTTGTCTTTTACGGTCACCCTGATGCAAGAGACGTCCAGTAGCCGGATGTGGATTATATGATTTACCGTGACCCACCTTTCCCATAGGGAATGTGCTATGCTATTCAACGATACACGGCGTTAAAGAGGTGAAATACCTTTTTTCATGCGGCTGGAATAATTACCACAAAGCACCATTAATATACGACACTTAAATCGTCATGTATATATCCATGTGTAATTTCATTTATTCATGCACCTCGGGATTATCTCTCGCGCAGTCTCACAATTTATTATACTATATTGCCAAATGGGTGACGATTATGTTGGTTAATGAGGCTGACCGCGATTGGTCCTCGCACTTTTAAATCGGGTTTATTTTTTTTTTTTAATTGGTCCTTTGCTAGTTCATGCAAACGTAACCCCAGCAGCACGTATTTTTTTTAGCACCTCTGGCGTAGAAATATTTTTTTAGCTTATTTGGACCTCTTTCGCCCTTTTATATCCTGTCCCAAACTCTTACTCAACCTCTCTCTCTCTCTCTTTCTCTCCTCGTCCGCTCCTTTGCGATTAAAAAAAAAATAAAAAAATTTTTTTTTTTGATTTCACCAACCCAACACTACTACTACTGCTATTTTTTTATTGTGTCTTGCCTCGCTTCAAAGCAAGAGCTTTTCCTTTATTCAAAAGATTTAATTTTACCCTAAAAAAAAAAAAAAAAAATGAGAGAAATCATTCACTTGCAAACAGGTATACTCCAAAAATCCCTTTGTCTGTCACTTGTTCTCGCTTTACGTCCGCTCTCTTGCTTATCGCGTTGTTTTCTTGTTTACTTCCCCTAGGTCAATGCGGTAACCAGGTACTTTATCAAACCACGAGATAGCTATCAAGAATACAAAAAACTTGGCTTAACCTTGTTTCCATCGAACTCGAATCGACAGGCCACAACAAATAACGCGTCCCGCTTTTGTTTATTCTATCGACTGACCAAACTTTGCCTTTGCTTTTTTTATCGCGTCATCTGAACTTAGATCGGTCAAAAGTTCTGGGAGGCTATCTCCGCTGAACACGGCCTTGACCCCACGGGCGCATACCACGGAGACAGCGACCTACAATTGGAGCGTATCAACGTATACTATAATGAAGCGGTTGGTGGAAAATATGTCCCAAGGTTGGTTGATTCTTAGAGCGAAAAGGTGTACGATCGATACGCACCCCTTTTCGTCGTTCACTGTTTGTGCGCTTCCCCGTCGTAGCTTGATCACGGCGCAAGTCGTCTAAAAAAATTTTTTTTCTTTCTTTTCCTTCTCCTGTGCGTTCTTCTACACAGGGCTATACTGATAGATCTTGAGCCCGTGACCATGGATTCCATCCGATCCAGCCCATATGGTGCCCTCTTCCGACCAGATAACTTTGTGTTCGGTCAATCTGGTGCTGGCAACAACTGGGCCAAAGGTTATTACACTGAAGGTGCCGAATTGGTCGACTCCATCCTAGACGTCCTTCGCAAAGAATCAGAATCGACCGATTGTCTCCAAGGCTTTCAAGTGACCCACTCTCTCGGTGGGGGTACGGGTTCCGGTCTCGGTTCGTTGTTGTTGTCCAAGATCCGTGAAGAGTACCCAGATCGCATGCTGTGTACATTCTCCGTAGTTCCGTCACCAAAAGTGTCAGATACTGTCGTTGAACCGTATAACGCAGTACTTTCAGTTCATCAATTGGTGGAAAACAGCGACGAAACCTTCTGCATTGATAACGAGGCTTTGTATGATATTTGCTTCCGCACGCTAAAACTGACGAATCCAAGTTATGGCGATCTCAACCATCTCGTGTCGGCCGTCATCAGCGGTATCACGACCTGCTTACGATTCCCCGGCCAGTTAAACAGTGATTTAAGGAAACTCGCCGTCAATATGGGTATGTCATTCTCTCCTTTCGATCGCATTTTTATCCGTTGCAAATACGCGAAATAGTTCTTAATCAATCCTCGCAATTACTCGAAGTTCCCTTCCCACGTTTACATTTCTTCATGGTCGGCTTTGCTCCGTTGACCTCACGTAGCTCCCAAGGCTTCCGCGCTCTAACTGTACCAGAATTAACAGCTCAAATGTTCGACTCCCGAAACATGATGGCCGCTTCGGACCCTCGTCACGGTCGTTACTTGACCGTTGCCACCATTTTCCGCGGAAGACTTTCTACCAAGGAAGTCGAGCAACAGATGCACATGATCCAAACCAAGATGAGCTCCTACTTTGTTGAATGGATCCCGTCAAGTGTGAAGACTGCCGTGTGTGATATTCCTCCGATCGGTCTCACGATGTCTGGTACCTTTGTCGGTAATAGCACAGCCATCCAGGAACTCTTCAAACGCATAAATACGCAGTTCACCGCTATGTTTAGACGAAAAGCCTTCTTACATTGGTATACCGGTGAGGGTATGGATGAAATGGAATTTACCGAGGCCGAATCTAACATGAATGACTTGGTTTCCGAATACCAGCAATATCAAGAAGCATCCAGTACGTGTTGTTTCTTCTAACTTATCCAGATTCTTTTTCGATCTTACTAACGTGTGCACTTAATCATTCCTTCACCCCTCACTAGCTGAAGAGGATGGCGAATACGAAGAAGGTGGAGAAGAAGAGTACGCTGCCGAAGAGGATGCCGAATAAAATCTCGTACGGTATAGTTGGCGAAGGTTTCTTACCAATAGATTTTAAAAGTAATCCGATATATCTTCTTCATTTATGATACCACTTATATATTAGACTTTTTGCTTCCGTCACATTTAAACACTCAATCATATGTAGCTCTTTCGCTTGTAATATAACAGCAATTATTTTTCATTATTACTACTCCTTTTTTTTTTTACTCGTCTTCTCTGGCGATCACAGCGGAATTATAAGATAATTTTTATCGTTGGGAATCCGTTATTTTGAAGGGGCTTCTTTTAAAAAAACCAAAAAAAAAACGCAATATAAAGCATGGAGGATTCATTATTCTATCAAGTCGAATGAATGACTATTAATTTTTTATTTTATACGACAGGAAAATGAACAATTACTTTTTTTTCTCTTACTATATATCAACTTATATAGAGTGCTAAAAAAAAAATACAAAAATGTGATAAAAAAAAATGTTCTTCAAAAATTATTGTTTTATAATATTAATTTATGTATTGATTATTTTATTTATAGCTAAATGATATTCAAAATCCTTAATAAATTTGAATTGCTTTAAAATAAATAAATAATTTATTATTTGATATATTCAATTTTTTTGACCATATGATAAATATATTATAAAAAATACTAAATTTTTATTAAATAATATACTGTATATTGTATATATTTTTTATTTTTATTATTATTATTTTTTTTAAATTTAATTTACTTGATTATATGAGCAATTTACCTAATCTGTTCTATTCAAAATTCAAGATCAAATTAAAATAATACATCTTTTTTCTTTTCACAGAAGAATATTGTTCAAGCATTATCATTGATAAATCCTTTATAAAGAGGTAAAAGTTTTTTGATAAGTCTAATGTGTTCTAAAGATATATTATTTGTTCTATCTCAGTTTCTCCTGAAAGTCTTGAAGTAAATACATCCATTTTGAAATCTATATTTTTCTTGATATGATATGGATTGATGCTAAAATGTTTTTCTATTTTTTGTCTTATATATTTGTTATTCTATTATATTATCCTTTCTAATTTTTTCATTAATGATTTTTATTTCAATTTTGTCTTTTAGTTCTTTATCTCACATTTTGACTTCAGTAATAATAGGGATTTCAATTAATATAATTGTTTGAACTTTTATGATCCATAGATAGATAATATATTGTTTAAGAATATTGACTTTAATAAAGATAATATAATCAACATCCAGAATTCTAGTAATAATACTATCTATAATTGAGTATGTAATTGGACTTGAGATTAGGTTTATAATAGTTTTATGAGTTGAGATGACATTTAAAAAGGTTTGTTTTTTTTTTTTGAGTACCTGTAGTCAGGTTAGATTGTCAGTTTATTAATCAATTGAAAACATAAGTACATTTTCATTCGAGTAGTATGATACATACTACAGCTAAACTATTATTTTAATCTAACTAACTCGTCTTAAGCATAAAAGCCTCTAAGTTCAGTCTTGAGGACAATATTTCGCTTCGCAGTATCTTTAGATGAAAACCTTCCTAGTCCACTACATTATTGCCAGCAGGTTGTCACTGCTATATATCATATCAAGCTGCTGAAATATAGGAAACTATAAAAGGATGGGTTGAAAAAAAGGGAAGGGGGGATATCTAAAAATGTCTAAACAGATAACAAGAAAGTGAAAAAGTAAAAATTGAAAAAAATTTTTTCCAGCTTTCTTCAAAGATCTGCTTTTCAAGACCTCTTCTCAATAAGAAATGTCTAATTGGGATATCTTTTCTTTTCCTGACCGTCTGAGGAACTTATCCATTCTTGATCTTGATTTCCTTCTTGTATACCATCTGAGAAGACTTATCATCTAGTAGGAGCCTTTACTTTCAAAACACACTTAGTCCCAACCTTCTTTAGGCAGTGATTTTTTATCCACCTGCAATAAACAAATGACTTATGATGGACCCCAGGTTCTTATGGGACCTAGTAGGAACTAGGTTATATTGTTTCAGTATAATATCTTCCAATAGCCATACCTAATTAAAAAAATTTTACCGATATACATCTTCCATTACCCAAAAGGCCAGATTCCTCAATAATCCTTTTGCCTTGTAATGGTGAAAGGTTCACAAGAGTGGTGGGGATCCTCATCGATTGTGATATCTTTCAACAACTTTTGGGAAAATGCATTCTCAACTGTAACCAAAGAGTTGGAGCTTAGTATGGACTAGAGACCATTCGGTCTTATTGCCTGACCAGAATAAGAGGAAGACCTTGGTCTTGAACTTTGCCTGACCAGAATGATAGGAGAAAAAGATCTCAACTTGAACAAATAGCAGCTTTTTCACTACCTGGGGACTTGTTGCTCGTATCTTATTGGTCTCATGGTACTTGATTTGTAGGTTAACCCAATTGGAGGAATGGAGTGGACGTGAAGCACTGATCAACTCTTTCTGTCATCAATGACACCATTGGAACATGTGAGATGACTAATAAAAGCTTGTTTACATTCTGTTACTAACATGTTTCGTGTTAACCAATCAGATGCCAGGTGACATTATACTACCAAAAATTCAGGGTCAAACTGAGGTAGGCAAAATTCCTCAAAAAACCATGAAAAATAGTAGACACTTTAAAAGAATATAAGACAGTATGTAAGAAAGTGGATAATAAGCCTTCCCTTGCCAACAAAACCTCTATTGTTATCGCTTCTAGCTCTATAAGGTGACACTCCACTTGTCAGTTCTTTTACTTCCTAGAATCTTCTTGCCCTTAGTAGAGGAAATGCATACTTGAGTCTTTTCAGGCCACTAGAGGCTCAAGTTTTTATTCAAAGAAGTTTATAAACAAGTAAGGGATGGTAGAAGAAATACATGAAGACAAGCTTCAAGTTGTTTTAATGAAAGTGTAAAGACTTTATTAGTAAAGAAGTATAAAACTTCTTGCAAACAATTTTTTTGTATATGGTCAGAGGATCGACGGAAAAATTTTTTTTTTCATTTAAGAAGGTTTGTGAAATCCATAATTTTCTTTATTGATATACTTGTCCATTAATTAAAATAAAGTTTCAATAATATGTGTTTCTCTTTTCTTAATAACCTGTAAGAATTTGTATTTTCTTATAAACATTTTGATCATATAATATAAAGAATAGATTGTTATATATAGTATTGATATATTTTTTGTTTTGCTATTTTAGTATTGTTAAATTTGCTAAGTTAAGTGATGTTTATCACTTATTTATTTAAGTAGTGCTTGCTTGTTTATTTATATTTATTGTTTATTCTTGTTTATATAAACAAGATATTGATTAGTTAATTATAAGCTGTATTACTATTTTTAGATCTAATGTATTGTTAATAACTATTATTATATATGAGTATAAAATATAAACATATAATAAGTTGTTTATTAGACATATAAGTAAATTATTATTCAAGTTAGCAGATATAACATATTTGTATTATATGATTCTAGATATTAAGTGTTATTGTATTGTTTATGTTACTCTCTACTATTAAGTAATTGAGATTTAGATATTCTTCTAAATGTTATGGGCTCTGAGCTTTTAAGCGATTTATTGATTGAAATTATTATCTATAGTACTTCTCTTAGTAGCAAGAAAGGTGTTAACCTACACTAGCCTGGCTAAAAACTTTGTGAAGTTAAGGTTGAATCTTTAGAAGCTTACTGTGAATTTGTTTTCTTGAAGTTTTTCTTTTTTTATAAAGAAAAATTATGCTGTAACAGTTTTTTTTTTATACTTATCCTATAATTGTTATTATAAAGAAGTATAATATTTTGTAACTTAATAGCAAATAATTATTGTTTTTAGATTATATATTTCTTAAATATTAAAAGTTGACTTCTAGATTTTCAAAAAATATTATCAAAAAAAATTTTTTTTAAAGAAATTGGAATTAGCAAAGGAGTTTTTTTTTAAAAAAATTTTTATTAATGTTTTTAAAAATATTTATTATAATAAGAAATATATTTTTTATTCTTTTTCTGCTAATCCTCTGATCACACACAAAAAAGATATTTGCAAGAAATTTTTTACTTTTTTACTAATAAAGTCTTAATACTTTCTATAAAATAACTTGAAATCTGATTTCTAGAGTTATTTCTATCTTTTTCTATTATTTACAAGTCTCTTCATTCAAAAAATTGACTTCCGGCTATCAAAAAAAATCAAGTAATACCTTTGATACTAATGGCAAAAAAGTTTTCAAAGGAAGATGAATTAATTATAAAGTACTTAAAGATCCTCTAATTTTGGAAATAAGAGGTTTACAAAGATTTTGCTGCAATTAAAAGATTTATTTTTTCTCTTTTAAACTGTTCTAGCCCTCTTAAAGCTTCTACTTTTATAATTTTTTGAGAAATTTTAATACCTTAGTTTGATCCTAAATTTTTAGTAATACAAATCCTCATCAAAAGTAATTGGTTGATATGAACATATTAGTTTCTGAAATATAAATAAGCTCCTATTGATCACACTCATATGTTTCAATGATGTTATTAGTAATTAAAAAGAATGTTTCAGAAACATTTGTCTTTAAAATGCTCAAGTCCCTTAATAAAAACTTCTATAATACCAAAAGATCAAGTGATAGGTAATATAGATTGTAAACTTCTATCTTTTATTTGTTTTTTAGATAGTAATAAAACTTTAATAGAAAAAGCTGAGATCTAAATGCTTTCTTTAAGATATTTCAATCTAATACTCACTTATATAAAGAACCTGTTAAATTAATTTGTTTAATGCTATAGGTAATGAAAATAAAGATTTTTTCTGAGATTTAAGTGAAGCAAGAAACTATTTCAATTGGGTAGATCCCTTTTAAGAAGAGGTTGTTTTTATTTTTGGATTTTTTTGATGAATCTTGAATTGTTTCCTTTTTTCAAATCAATTTTTTTCTTTTTCTTTTTAACTTAACAATTCATTGATTTTCAGATTAATCAACAATAATAAACTGCTGACAATGATTTTGATAGATAGAAGTTATTAACAATATATTAAGAGAATGTAATATTGTTTTCAAAATTTGACTTAAAGTATTTATATATGAAGATAAGTTAGTCACTTTGTAAATGTCTGTAAACTATTATAGATTTTGTTTTAATTTCTTAATAAAAACAAGCTATTATGGCATAATTGCAGATTAAAAAAAAAAAAAAAAAGAAGTTTATTTTCTATTAATAAAATATAAATATATTATTTTTTTTAAAAAATTTAAAAATAAAAAACTCTTTTTATTAATTTTCTAATTACATACAAAAAAGATATTTGCAAGAAATTTTTTACTTTTTTATTAATATGATTCTAATACTTTTCTTAAAACAACTTGAAATTTGACTTCAAGAATTATCTTTATTGTTTATAAATCTTTTTATCCAAAAACTTGACTTTTAGTAGTCAAGAAAAGTAAGATAACACCTTTTATATTGTGATCAAATTTATATTTGACCGGTGTGTTCAAGTGAAATTGCTTTTAAAAGGACAATTTCCAAAGAAAGAATTTAAAGAAATAGTTTATAATAAAGAAATATTCAAGAAAAGATTCACCAAGAATCCTTTAAACAG
>CAJVPT010002361.1:0-17905 GCA_910592055.1 Acaulospora colombiana | reverse complement strand
TGAAGACAAGAACAAATATTTTATTTACAAGATACTATTGATGATTTGGATACATGTTTTGATGTTAATATCTCAAGATTTTTGAATACCTATAAATACTGTTTTAGACTACGAGATCGGTGCTCTAGTCATGTGACTCAGGAAAGGGATCTTTATTAGCATTTCATGTCCAGAGGTTAAAATTGGTATTTAACGATAAATTCAAGTTGACAATCGTTTTTAAACAAATAAGGAAAGATGTTCTTCAAATTAAAATACCTATAGTTTATTAGTTACATTTTGACAATTTATATGTAACTTTTGGAAAGAAAATCACATTTTTGTCAGATGGATATATAAAATCTACAGTATGTTCAATTTAATACAATCCAAGTTCAGCTTATATTACTGCTAATTTTATTTGCTAAAATAGGCAAATCAAAAAAAGTAAAAGGGTGGGTGGATAGTAATAACAATAATGAATATAGTGAAGACAATATAGGTACATTCAATTTAACACAATCTGAGTTTGACTTATATTACTTTGTTAATTCTATTTACTAAAATAGACAAATTGAGAAAAGAGAAAGAGCAGACAAATAGCAACAATGATGATAGCAAATATAGTGAGAATAATATAGGTACGTTCAATTTAACAAAATCTGAGATTGGTTTATCTTACTAATTCTTATCAATTCTATTTAGGAAAATCAAAAAAAAGAAAGGAACAGGCAGATAGCAATAATAATAATAGTAAAGATAGTGATAGTGAAATTGAAATACAGTCAAAAAATATTTCTGAATGAAAATATACTAGTTAAAATTTTTTTTATTAAAATAAAGTCTGGTTAATTTAAACATATTTAATTTAATTTTGTTAAATCAAAGCAGTTATAGTTAAACATGCTTTAAAACTGATTCAAAATATATCAAATTGGTTTCAAATTGTTTTGCATTGAATCTAAATTGGATTCAGATTTGGATTGAATGAATCAAATCAAATTCGGATTCGAATTGGATCAAATCAAATCAAATTCATATTCGAATCGAATCGAATCAAACTGTTATAGTTTCAAATCAGATCGGATCAGTTTAAAACAAATCAGATCCATATTTGATTCATATTTATAAAAACTGAATCAAATTGAATCTAGTTAAAATCTGATCCGATTCGATCCATTGTGATCACTACTTGCTGCCATTGTGGATGGTGTTCTAGTGGTGATGTATTTCTAGGTGGAGTTCATTCGAAGAAATGTTGCCTGACTGTTTCTTTGATCTTGTCTGGTTTGATAATAATCTGAATTTCCTCTTCTCTTTTGATGATCTTGTTTAGATGAATGTGACGTATAGGTCTATCTAAGATACTGTTGATCATAGCTTTTTTGTTACTTTCTAGGAATATTTGACGATTTATTGTACTTTGGATAATAGCTCTGGATTCTTTTTTCTTTATGATATGTTTTGCAATGGTTCTATGTGCGCATATATATAACTTTAGTATCTCAATCCACTTTGAGTGATATCTATCTTTTAGCTCTTTTTTGGCTAGCTGTAGCTCTGCTATAATAGTAGAAAAGAGGTTTTGAATATGTTTTGATATGTCGTTCTCTGGTTGTGTATTGTTATCTTGATTTCTGGCTGGTTGTTGTCTGAGCCTTGTTAAGAATGATTGTAGTTGAAGAAGTGGGGTATCTGGTTCATTTTCTGCTCTTTGAAAACACTTCCTTCAGTGCATGCATTTCTTTGGGATGTATTTCTTAGCTACTTGTGTGAGGATAGAGCTGAACCAGTTCCATCTCTTGTCTATTGAATCCGGGTATAAGGATGCTTCACCTAACTTTGTTTCGACCATCTTTGTGAATTTCTCCCATTTTTTGTCCTCTGTCAAGATCCAATTGTATCTGTGATTTGGATTATGGATGAGTATAAGTTTTGGGATATCTAACTCCCATATCTTCAGCTCTGTGATTGTTGCTTTGTGATCACTCTTGATGAGGGGGTCGAGCATATTCCTGATATTTGATTTGTGTGATTGCCAAGTTTCTTTGGAGTTAATCCAGATCTAATCGAGTCTATTGCTACTGTCTTGTCTATGCCAAGTATATTCCCTTTGTGTAGGATTGTGTGTATTATATGTGTCTTCAAAACCATAGTGTATAAGAATCTCGATCTGCTTTCCTGATGGATTATAGTTCGTTATTAGTTTTTTGTTACGGAATCTGTCTATACTAGGGTTAGGTATGCCATTCATGTTTCCCATTATGATAATGTGCCAGTCTTGTGATGTTGCTTCGTTAATCCATTGTTTTAGTGTATTTGTAGTTTGTACCTGTTCCTTTGAAACATCTTGAGCTGGAAAGTAGACATCAATTATTCTAAGTTTCTTTTTTTAAGGAAAAGCCAAGTCTGGGGCTATTAATCTCCCATTGAAAGTTTTGTAGTTATAGATGCGTTGTGCAATATCTCTTTTAATTATCATGTTTAGGCCATGTCCAAGAATTTGGGCTTCTTTGTGAGACCAGATTGTTTGAAAGTTTGGATATTTCTAGTGTTTTGACTGTTGATGTAATCCATTGGTTTCAGTTGTTACGATGATGTTCCATTGTTCCTTACTATACATATTGAACTATGTGTTTCTTTTTTGTGTATCTACCAGTTCTTAAATGTTTACTATTATGAGTTTCCATATTGGTTGGTATATATTGATTGTGTTTGTTACAGGTTGGTTGGTGGCTGTACTATTGTTGCTATTTGTATCACTTTGTTTGTTAGTGGGGTTGTGTTCAGTGCTTGAAATGTATTTTGTGCCTGGAATGTTTGAGATAGAAAAATTTGTTGTTGTTGAGTTTCATTTAATGGTTGTTGCTGTGGTGTGGTTAGTATACTTTGCGAGCTTCCTATTAATTACTTGTAGAGTGATTGGTACCTTTGGAGATGAGTTCTGAGATTGCATTCAATACTCAATTCATGTTTTTATCCATTCTGCTTATTGATGCATAGATTTGTTGTTGTTGTTGTTGTATTTGAGAGTTGGTGTTTTCATTTTACTGAGGGGTTTGTTACTTGTTTTCTATTGTAGTATTCATCTCTGTTTCATTTTCTGTTTCCATTTCAACTGAATTATTGTCTTCTGTAAATTCTAGATTATATAATCTTTTGTTCAGGTTGATGATATTTTCTTTGATTTCTTCAATTTCCTGCTGGATTTTTTCCAGAATTTGGAGGATGTTGGCAAGTGTTGGTTGGTGGCTTTCTTGCTTTCTATTTATATGTTATTGTTGACCTTGTTGTGCTGCAACTGCATATGAACCTGGTTACCTTTGTTTGTTGGGAGATGTTTTTGCTTGACTTCTGATAATTGCAGTGTGAGCTGGTTTGAACTCATTGTTTAATTTTCAAAATTTTTCTGCCTGTTCTCTGTTATATTGTTTCCATTGCATGCTTCTCTCTTTAATGGAACAGCTGGCTACTAGATATTCATAGCTATCACAGATTGACATAGTTTGATTTTTATTGATTACCATGTAATAGTGATTTCTCCTAGTTAATAGTTCTGTTTGGTTGATTTTTCCATGTCCTTTTGGCAGTTAAAGCTGAGAACTGCGAATCGTTTTCTTTGGTATGACATTCTTCTTGAAATATAACAGGTTTTCATTTTGATTTGTTCACAGATGAGGCGTAGGTCAAAGACAGTGGTGTTAGGTGAAAGATTTGTTAGCTTGACTATGATTTGGCCACGTTCTTTCATTTGTTCTATATTCCATTGTGCGTCGAATACTTTGATTGAGTCGGATCTTAGGAAAATACTCTATTTGTTGATCAATGCTTCTTTGTCTTCTTTATTTGCATATGTGATGGTTGCAGTTTGCCACATTTGTTGGGTTGACATTGTGACATTGCTGATTGCTCCATATTTAACAAAGGACTATTGTACTTCAATGAACTTAGTGTCTAGAGGGATGTCCCATACTCTGATGCTCATTTCTTTTTTTAGTGTTAGATTTGTGTATTCTATGATCTCCATGTATCGATTGTTTGTATCTGGTAAGATTGTGTTGCATGCCTTGATTGTCACTTGTTTGTTACTGAGAATGGCAATAATGTGTTTCTGATCGTTATTTCCCTCACTACAGATAGTAAGAAGCCTTTCTGGTGAATTGAGAGCCTTCGTGAGGTGGGTTATTTTCTGTGTTGTTGTTCTGCCAGGAAGTTTTGATACTCGATGCCTATCTTGATCCTTTCTCTTCCATATCTTTGTTCACAATCAAAGGAAGAACACGATCTTGATCTCATCATCTGTTTATCTTCTTTTTGTTTGCCTTTGTGATTTTCTCTTCTTTCCAATAAGGTTGCTAACTGTATTTCATATTCTTCTTCATCCATATCAATATCTGAGTAGAAAACCTGACTTTTAACATTTGAGTTTACTGAGAATGTGGCTTGGGTTTAATTTTCATTGTTTGTTGAGTTGGTGATATTCTCTTCGACTTCTTTACTCCAGTTGGAGGGTTCTGATGTTTGTTACTATTTTATTGCTACTCAGTATGTTTACTGTACTGTTGGTGGTCTGTGTACTTGTGCTGTGAATGTTGGAAGTCATAGAAGACTTGTTTGTTTCAGTTTGAGTTTTGTTTCTAGTGGTTTCTTTTGCAGGCTTCAGATTTGGTTCTTTTCGTAACTTGCTTGTAACACCTCTTGCCAGAGTGTTTTCATTGTAGTTGGGCCTCCACTGGACTGTTCTGTTTCAAAGCTCCATTTGGAAGGACATCTCTCTATTCACTTTTTTTTTTCTTTTCAAAATTATCATAAAAGGAATTTTTAAGAATCTGTGGAAAAGAGTTTTTTTTTGGTCAATGATTTATAGATTCCTATTATAATATATATTTTAGATATTTATAATATAATTATATAAACAAATGTTGAATACCTTAAATTTTTTAAATCATTTTCAGAGAACTTCTCAAATCTACTAATCATATACATTTTATTTCATTCTTGATAAATTATTAATAATTCTTTAATATCTGCATTTTGCATATTTTTATCATATATATTATCTATTACAAAAATTATAACTTTCATTAAATTTTTATATTCATCTGCAATTAATCTTGCAATTGATTAAATCCTATATGAAAAAATCTTTAATCCCAGAAATCTTGAAATTTTTAAAAGTCTTTGATCCATTTTAGCTAAAAGCGAAGGACTTCAAAATTCTTTTAACAATTCTCGAGTAAATTTAATTTAATACTGAAAAAGACCCAAATCAAGGTGATGCATTCTATCAGGCACAGTTGCTTCATATATATTTATTTCACTATAAATTAATAAAATTAATTTATCTATAATAAATAAATTATATTTAATTATAATAACTTATAGAATTCTCCAAAAATAATTATTACTATTTTCTATTGATACTGATTTTATTAAATTGAATTGAAATATTTTTTTCATGTTTTCATGGCTCCGAAGTATTATATTATTATTTAATAAATTTATTTCTGCAAGATTGTCTTTTATAACTAAGCAAAATGACAGGGATTATTTGAATTACTTGATTTATATATTAAACAAAAGAACACAGCTTTAGGTCAGTCAGCTATAATTATGGATATTTTTGAAAAAAATCGATAAATTTTACCTCCAATTGAAAGATCCATTCTATTTTTTATCAAAGTTAATGGCTCAAGTAAGATATCCAGAGATTTGTAGAAAGTTTTGCGTACACGTTTTTTGAAATTTGGTGATTGTTTTTCTGTTATATTTTTTAATTTGATTATTGGTAAATATTCTAATAGCTGATTTGTATTCAGTTTATTGCATCTGCAAGTTGATATATTTTCTAATAAAATATATATTGGATGTAACGAACTTTTTTTCAAAGTATCACAATTAGTTTTATCTGAATATATGATAATTGAAAGTAATTTATAGTCCAATGGAATAGAATTTTCCACAACCCTCCACCAGTTGCAATTATTTTGTTCTTTGTAAATTCTTTCTCTACCATTCTATAAATAAAATAATTAATAAGTAAAATAAAATTAAATATTTAACTTAAAATAATTTAATTACTGAATTATCTTGATAAAGGATTTGAAATCCTTCGCAAATCTTAAATAATATTAGAGATCTCTAGAATATTTTTAATACAACTAATAATTAAACAATGATACAAAAAGTATTCTACATTATTATGAGATAATACATAAGTTTTAAAATAATCTAAATACAGTTGTTTTATATTATTTTTAAATTTATATTTTTATTAAATATTTTTTGGCAATGAACTAATTGATAAATCAGAATGTTTATTTAAAAAAGAAATTATTTCATTTCCTGTTAAAGTACTTAGTTTATTTTTTAAAACAAGTGTCATTAAATCCATATACACTTTATTGAGAAATTTATTAAAGGTTTCTTCAAAAGAATCTAAAGACTCATAGCTATCTAAAGGTTCTTCTAATAAATTAATATCATAAAAATCTTTATGAACAAAATTATTATTTTCAGGAGAATTTAACTCCTCTATAGAATTATAAAAATAAATTTAATATTAATAAATAAATTAATATTGAAAAATTAAATTTAAAAACTTCCGGAAATCACTGCAATTCTTTAACAACACTTGAAATGCTTGAAAACTTTACTTCCTTTGAATATTCATTATATTTGCTACTAGAGTCCACTGTCAATATACATTTGCTAACATGCCTCATATATGTGAAGCGCTGTGAAAAGGTACGTTGACAGAATTGATATTTATAACTCATTATTAAAACCTCTGGAGATCTTTAAAGGTGTGTATAATTAATCAATAAAGTATTGTTCAACCATGATTAATCAAAATTTTAATTTATAAATTATCATGTCAACATTTTGATAATTACATTTTCATAGCAAAGTACTTCATTTTTTAAGCAAGCTAATAATATTTATAATTATGAAGTCATTTTCAAATAATGACTAATATTTGTATGTAGTTATAAAGTGACATAATTTCTTGGAATTTGTGTTATATAAGTTTCTAAGTTTCTTTACAATTTCCTTAATATCAAATAAAAGACAAGAAACATGTAATATTGTTCAAAACATTATTTCAAGTAAAACTTTTGGTGAAAAAGAAAAACATAATAAAAGTTCTTTGTGGGTCTCCGAAAAGGCATCAAGTTTTTTGAAATCTCGTGATCAAGTTGAAATCCTAAGAAAAATGCCTTTGCTTGATGTAAATAAAGATGTTTCCTACAAGTGTCTATGAACCTCTATAAGTACTCACGAAACTGCATCACTCTCGACTTGAATGTATAAAGGAACTTCAGATATATTAAAAGAATACAGTACATATATAAATAAATACTAACTATTTGTTTAGATCATAATAGATTTCTTGAGAGCAACAGGACTCTTTCCCATTCACCTGTGGTGCAGCAACACCTCAGGTACAATGAAAGAGCAAAGCAAGATGAAAAGATCCAAATGATCGCAATATACCAACAGCAAGCCAAACTACAATGTTGAGAAGCTAAGCAAGAGTATAGCAACTTCCATAGTAGACAAGAAAACATTCACTCTGGATAAGAAACCCAGCAGTAACAAAAAACTGAAGACCACCCACACTTCATCCCTAGCCTAACAAACAGTCACTAGTATAGACAACAACCTTGGAAAAACCAAACAAGCAGATAAGAACATTGTATCCGAAAACTTTGTACTCAACTAGACAAGTAATACATAGAGCGAACAAGTTGAACTCGAACAAAGTTAGGAAGGATCCCCCTCCACAAACTCTCTGAAGAAAACCTTTAGTACTCTCCTCCTTGCAACCAGAATAGATAATTCAGACATAGAAATGGATTGTAATGAAGTACCCAAATATGACCCAGATACTTGGCAGGAAGTCAGTAAGAACAAAGGCAAAGGCAAGGAAACTCATACAAGACCCTCAGATACCAGACCTCAGCCAAGATCCCCTTTCAACTATCAGACACGATATGGCAGAGAACAAATCAAATTAGGCATCAAAGCTGAAAAGCTACCAGGACAAACTATTTAACAAAAAATTATTTATATCACAAAGATACTCAACTCCCCCAAAGGGCTTCTCCTCATTCAACATGAATGCATCAATAAAGAAGATCACATCATTACCATTTTTGGAAATCAATAGGCTATAAACAAGGCAAGCAATGTAACCTTATCAGAAATGGACAATAGTAGATTAACCCAAATGCAAAAAATGATCAACAAACTAAATAAGGAAAACAGTATCAGGTCTTGAGACATTCCTTTGAACACCAGACTCATAGATGTGCAACAAACCTTTGTCAAATTCAAACAAATTACCAACATCAAGATGACAACTCAACAAATATGGCAGACTGCTACAATCACATTCACACAACATAAAGACAAGATCAAACGACTCTCTAAATGAAGCATCGCTATCAAAGCTGACTCGATCAGAATTTTTGATGCCTGCTGTGATTTAAATTAGATGAAAGACTGGGGCAAGCACTCCCTCAAGCTCATGAACCTTCCATCTAATATATCAGCTTTGACTTGAGACACATATGTCAGAAATTATAGGCAAAGACATGTTATATCCCTCGTCTCATGTTATACAAACCTAGAAAATATGCCGTCATCAGTTTTGAAGATGAAGAAACCCTTCACACAGTCCTGGAACAACAATTCAGTCTAGGGGAGACCATCATCGAAACCAAAACCATCCAAACTAAACTTTGCACTATTTGCGATAGCTCTTAACATCTCATCACCAACTGCACTATTAAGGAATACAAGGAACAATGAAAAGAATACAATTACGAGCAAGCAGAGAGATTTGAAAAACTATACAATTATTTCAAACTAGCTAGCTCTTTCAAAATTTGCAAACTTATGCAACCCACAACTGTAAAAACCTCCAATTACTCTGGTTCCTATGCATCAGCCATTAAACATAGGACACAACAACAATATCAGCCAAACTATCATCACGATCCCAACCAGGACATAGTGAACATGTTCTTAGCAATCCAAGCTGAGCTAAAATCAATAAAGGAAGCCATCAACAATCTAGACGAAAGAATTGACAACCTGGAGCAGTACTGCTATAATAGCGCAGAAATAATGGAAGAAGATCATAATCAGGAAACCACACACATAGAATCAGATCTTCCATGTCCAGTAAATATAGATGATATTCAACATCAACAACAGCAGCTTCATAATTTGATTGGTAACATGGATCAAACTATAAATACCTTAGTATCTACCATCGCAAACATTCTCCCAAGAACCTCAACCAAACTATCTACTATAAGACAATGACCATGGATAACACAACAAGCAACAATTAATCAAATAATACTTTTCCCTTTCTGCAATCACACACTTCACACAATATAAATAACAATATACCAGAACAAAACTATCTACCCCACTATACCAATTCAATAATACACAATATTTATCAGACACACATACAAAAAACTCTCCTATTTCAAAAGAATAAAATAACGACATACTAAACCTGCCCTCTAGACCTTTCTGGACCATCACCACATGCAATTGTCAAGGACTAAACGATCCAATAAAAAGAACACTCTGGACAGAAATATGGAAAAAGGAGGCATGGGACATCATTATATCAACAGAAACAAAAGGAAAAGTTAACGAAACTCAATATTAAAAAACCAAAAAATTTACCAGTTGATGGCACAGCAATGATGATATAGGCACAGACATCAATATTTCTATCAGAAAGAATATCACGGACAGAGTTGTCCATATGAAAAAAAAACTAGGGAGACTCATTTGCATTGATCTAGCCCTCCCAAACAAGAGATTTTACAGAATAATTAGTACATACTCACCCGCGAAGCCAGGCAGTGAAAGAAACGAAACACAAAAACAAATTATCTCTTAGATAAAACAGCATAATCATGAAAATTGGCACATTATATTAGGCGGGACTTCAATTTATACCCCTTACCAAACATAGATAAAATATCTAGTAATAGAAAGATAATCAAACACACTCCTGACCCCTTTTTCAAAAATTAGAGAAACTCAACCTATTCGACACCTTCTGAGATCTCAATCCCCATGATAAAGAGTATACTTGGTTCAGAATATCTAATGCATCTTACGTGACTAGTCATATTGACATGATATGGTGCAGCTTCAGACCCTCTTGGAGTTCAATTGATTTATATATAGTAGACAACAATAGTATTTGCACAGATCACAGAACCCAGGTCATATACATGGAAATATGGA
This sequence comes from Acaulospora colombiana, assembly GCA_910592055.1. NCBI lineage: Eukaryota > Fungi > Glomeromycota > Glomeromycetes > Diversisporales > Acaulosporaceae > Acaulospora > Acaulospora colombiana. The sequence continues at coordinate 7,639 of CAJVPT010002361.1, read as the reverse complement.
AGCTTGAGCTCCTTACAAAAGCCTGTGCCATCCACACAATAACACACGATTTGCCTGGCTAACCACATTAGAGAAACAATGGCTAGCTTTCGCAAATGAACTAGACTCTTCTAAAAACCACTTTTTATCTGAAATATCACAGGACAATTTAGATATCGACTGGACTTGAAACATCCTTCATGATATAATCCTCAAAGCTGCAAACAAACACATCCAAAAATTCAAGAAAAGATAAAAGAATTGTAAAAAGAGGCCAGTTACATCTAAAAAACTTCTCTTATTATAACTGAATGAATATAGAAGACAGTTGGTTCTCCACGAGAAAAAGTCAGACAAATACTGCTCAAGTAGAAGTGATATACTTCATAAAGCTATCTTCACCAAAATCTCACTGCCAGTATGAATTTCTGACTATAACACTCTGGATATTATATCCGAAATGGACATGTTTATAAAGATTGAAAGACTTGCCATGAAGAAATCAATCAAAGAAAAAACTACAACTGACATAAAAAAGTGGAAAGAACTTTACAACACTTGGTTCGACCAAGACAAAAAACAAATGATTTGCTTCATACTCGGTCAACCCAAGAAAAGTATCATTACTACAAATTGATTAACAATGTATCCACTAAAAAGAATCTCATCACTGACCTACTAAAAATTAAAGAAGAAGTTTAATCGCATTTCAAAGAATGGACTAAACAACGATAGCTGCATGAACATAAAGGAACTATATGGCAATAAGAATATGAACCCAAAGAGAGCATTGATCCCAGTTGGTACAAGAAAGTTAACCTCCCCATAACACTCAATGAACTTATCAGATGCCTTAACAAAACTAGTAACAAATCTGCCCAGCCCCTCACAAATACCTTATATAGTATACAAATATATAAGCAAGGATTTCCTAGAACTCATCACAAACTTCTTCAATAAACTCATCAATAAAGAAACAGTTCTGAAGGAATAGAAGAAGGGTACAATATATCCTATCCCTAAACCTAAGGAATGGCACAATGACATCAACATTACGTGATCTATAACTCTTCTAGAATCAATCAAGAAACTATTCGCAAAGATCATCACAAACAGGTTGGTGAAAGTCCTCACAAACAATTACATCCTATCCCCACACAACTGGGTTACACTCCCTGGACATAGTACCAGGAAACCTATTACAATAATAAACCAAGTGCTGGAGAATGCAAGAAACACACAAAAGTCTTGCTTCATGCTCTTCTAGGATATGAGCAAAGTCTATAATACAGTGAATATAAAAAAACTAATAACATCAATGCATCGAATCAAAATCCTACTACAAACAATCAACCTTATTAAAAACTATTTCCACAACTGACAGAATACTGTTATCACATACTTTGGTAATACAGACCCATACTTTGTTGAAGAAGATATTGATCAAGGTGATGTAATATCCCCCTACTTTGGCATATATATTATGACCCACTTATCTCCATCATTAGCAATATGAAAGGATATCAGCTACAATGTCACAAGCCCATACAAAGCAATTTTGCCCTCCCAGATATAAACATATCAATCATGGTATACATGGATGACACCACCTTCATCACTCAGAACAAAAAGGATCTTTTGGTTACTATCAATATCAGCACCTCTTTTTATAGCTTGAATAACATCACAGTCAATTCACATAAATTAGAACTGATAATACTTAACGCACCTCAAGACAACATTCATATCAACAACTTCAAAATAACACCGGCAGATCCAATAACAGCTATTAGAGTTCTAGGCATATGGCATGAAGCCAAAGCCAGCAAGAAGCACCAATAAAACTTGATTATATCCAAAACATCTTACATATGTAACACACTTGCCAGAAAACAAATCATAGATAAAATGCACTGATATATTACAAATCATGTAATCTTTCCTAAAATACTGTAGAATATCTCTTACAAGACCTAGTTCTCTCACAAGGGGAATATGCAAAGATCAACAAGAAAATCAGACATAGCTTTAGACAACGGGTCAGTCTGGCACGTACAGCACCCAACACAATGATCCACCTAGATAATCAATATAGTATCATGGAAATACAAACTAGACAGCCACAAAAACATGCCAGCAACATATAACAATTATTCTTTAACTCAAACATAGTTAGCAACATCATGCACAGCAGTATTTACAAACTTCAATGGCTCATATGGCAAAAAAAGAACATTCTAAACACCTGCCCACATATTTTCAAAAGAAAGGTCAATTTCTTACAAGACTGTCTACAAAACATTCAGAAACACAATATGAACATCAACAGATTCACCATGAAGTGCAACAAACCCCAGAACCTACACCCTATAGAAGATTTCGTCGAACGTGACTAGTACACAAAGTATAGGACAGCTCTCAGATCTCACCAACTCTTTTGGATTGAACAATTAATTAGCTTATACATGATTAAACAACTAGAATAGTAGCAGGTCAGGGCACTACACAATAAAATAATCAAGAAAAAAGAGCCAACCTGATTTCCATACCTTTAAAAACAAATAATGTTCTCCCTACAAAGCACATTCACTGCTCCATCCCTGAACCCATTAATCCAGATTGAGCTGAACAATCCAAAACAAACACAACACTCTTAGTATATCACACAGTTCAAAAATCAACAAATCTTGGGCAAACGCATAAGTGAAAAACATGACACAATCAAAGTTAGACACTATATCATGATAAACAACTCTCCAGTAAATACCTGTCCCAGTTGCAACACCTTCAATATCACAGACAACAGAGGTGAAATCTGCTGTATAGAAATACCAAAAGCAGGTATCTTTAGGGTTCCTGTAATCAATACCACAAAGTCATACAGCTCATCAGACCCCACTTTAAAGAAAAGAATACAAATTTCATCCAACAGCATTGGTCAATTTCTCTCAGAGCCCAACCAAGTTTTTAATGGACTAGAAATTGACAGTACCCCACACATATTACAAGATCTCTTTCAAATCATCAACTTATGGCCCTCAATCAAACAAGAATTCATCAAAGTATATCATAAAGTTAAAGATATCAACAGTCTCCACACTTATATAGATGAAGCTTACAACTTTGAAAATAGCCCTAATACATGCAGAATTGGCATAAACATTAGTGACAACCAAACAAGCATAGCTTCAATGGGACTACAACTGAAAGGACAACTGTCAGTATACAAAGCTGAGATATTGATCACAATAATAGCCACAGCCTTAAGTGGACCGAATAAAGTTCTCACAATTGAAACTAACTCACAATCTCTTATAGGAGAATATAATGCATACCTTGATAACAATATAAAAAAAATCAAGGAACTAAGGCTCATCAGCAACCTCAGTATAATAGCAGTACACCACCAGATTCTGATTATCTGGTATAAAACAAATAAGTAGAACCACTCCACCATCCACTCTTTCCTCGAAGCCAACAGATTGACAAAACATCACAATAAAAACAATGCAGTTGATCCCCAAGGCCAGTTAACGAATACTACCCTCAGCAACACAATTCTTACCTTCCACTATAAAAATCAAACAGAAATAACCACAACTATCCAAAAGGCTCTCAAGTACATAAGGCAAATGCAGTTAATATATCAATGGATTATGCTAGATAGAAATAAAAATCTCACCAAACAATAGGTGAAAGGCATAGACTAGAAAGAAATGAATCAGAGGCTTTACTCGTTAGCTATTAACTTCAATAAAATAGATTCATTGGATTACTCACAAAAAAGTTTTGCATTAAAGGTATGGAACAAAAAGCTCCTTACAATGGATAAACTCTACACCGGAAGGCCAGACATATACAAAACTGACATATGTTTCGGTTGTCCAAATACAGAAGACAACATTCATCCCTTTAGATGTCCCTTCCATGGTATGATATAGAACAAGTCACATTAAACACTATACACCAAGAGATAACAGCAAGAATCGATAATAACATTGACTGAGACATCAAACAGGAACTCATTTCAAATATAGCAGCAAACAACATGTGGAACAAGATCATTACAAGAGGTATCAGCAAAACTATCCTAAAGATCATCGGCAAATACATCAAAAGTAACAAAATAACAGAAACCATCATTAGCATCTGCAATATCATTAGATTTTGGACATACAACATATGGATTGACAGGTATGAGCATCTGCACTATTGGAAGAAACTACAAGGAATATCAAATAACAAAAAAGAGAAGCACCATAAACTACACGCAAATAAACAAGAACATAGAGATATTGCACCCAACAAGATGGAAGCATACCCCTCGGAACTCATACACAACATCCTCAACAAAACTCATAACATTCGTGAAATTTACAAGAAACATGTTAGCAGTGCCTAGGCATATTAGTCCCCAACAAAAACAACATGCCACAAGGATTCCAAAGGCCGAGTCCCACCACCAGTGGTGGTGGGTACCCATCAATCCAGGTAACAATTGGTTTTATTGTAATCATGTACACTAGACATATGAAAAAAATGTCTGTAATATAGCCTTTACTTGACAAAGTAACATGTTTTGATATATAAACTCAATAAAATGGGCAATGTTGCATGTATTAAAAAAAAAAAAAAATTTTTTGAGAGAAATTTGAAGTCCAACGAAGCCCTCTATAAGAAAATGGATCAGTTGCTAAAATAGTAAAATGTGTAGAGGATAAGGTCACCTGCCTCAAAAATGAAATTTACACAAGTACATATTTAATTATCAAACAAGAATTTATTGATATAAATTATAAGGCAAAGATGTTTGAAGAACTTCAATAATATATTTGATATTTTATTAAAAGGTGGCCAAGGGAATTACGAAAGAATTGTTTAAAGAAAAAATATATACAGAATCTAAAGACTTTTACAAGCAAACTAAAAATTTTTCCAGAGTCAACATTCAGAGTTCTATCAAGAAAATGATGAAAAACATACTATGAAAAGCATATTTGCCAAGAAGTAAGTTCAATAAATCATATATATTTATTTTAAATTATTAATGTTCTAATTTTATTTAATAGCTCATCAAGCAATACAGATCTATCTGTGGGACTACAGCTTCAAAGGTTTACGACACCATGTTTTTAGTTTTTGATGAAGGATCACTTGATATAATCAATAATAGTGCATCGACTACTGAAATTATGACATAGAGGCAGTCACACAAAACAGCTGAATGTTATAATAATCTTCACAAACTTCTGAAAGGGGAGGATCAGAGCATAATAGTGCACATTCTCAAAAAAGTTTAGTCAAGAGGAGACCTCTTCACTAAACAAATGGCATTTGCTATCACAATTTGTCAATCTGTTCTAAATTCACATAATGAAATAATTATTATAAATAAAGTGGTTCTAAAAGTGAAAATTAAGAAAGATAAGGTGAGCTTCGAAGTTCTTCAAAGGTCTTTGGAAACATAAAACATTTACTAATGTATATTTTTAGAAAAAAATTATAAGAGGAATCAGATTCACGGAAGAAGTTCTAGTGATGAAGAAAGATCTAATAATGAATCAATGAGTGATAATAATGAAATAGAAGTTCTAAAACCTCTGAAAGTAACTGAAAATAATGAAAATGATCTAGTGTTAAATGATGAAAATTTATCATTGGAGAGAAATCCTTTGGCAATGAGTTTAACAAAAGAATAAATGTATAATGCAAAATAAATTTAATAAATAATCTTTAAATATAAATAAATATTTATAATAAAATTTTTAATAATATTTATATATAATTTAATTTAAATGTATTTTATCATATTTAAAATTTTTCAAACATCTCTGGAGATTATATTAAAAATTTTTAATATAATCTCCGGAGATGTTTGAAAAATTTTTTTTTTTTTAATCCACAATCAGGTCAGCATAGCATGTCTTTATTATATATATGCTAGATATTTACAAATTGTTGTAACTTTCACATACTGACTTACTCGTCGTTGAAAAAAATATTTCTCTAAATGCAATCTAGGGAATGATATTTCACTCCTTTACTAATTTGGATAATTCCTCTAATTAATAAAATTATTGCTTACAGGTTATTACTGTAGATCATTCTAAGTTTTGTCTGCAGTTAAAAACCAAACCACTTTATTCCATAACAAATCTAATCTTTAATAATTGTCATATACTTCTTTTCTTCTATTTCTTTGATGTCCTTCAGGTTCTAGTCCTTTGAAAGTAACGATAGTTCTTTTTGATCCTGTTCAGTCTGTTCATTAGGTCTGAACTTAGATTTCTTGTTTCTTTTGTCCTCTTCTATAATATTATGCTTCCTTTTCCATTCTATTACTTTGGTACAGTGAGTATTCTAGATCTTCTTTTTGAAGTTTGCTCTCATTTTCTAACAAAGTTTATCGATTATACCTTGTGTATTCGCTGGTGGAATCTAAAGCTGCTCTTTGAGATACTTCTTTAAGGAAATAGTCTTACTTTCTTTCATGTATCCACAGATAGTATTAAAAAGGCCCCTGTTGAATTTCTGGATCTCTTCTAACCATTTGTTTGTCTAGTCACTTATTTTGGGTTGAATTTCTTTGTTCTCTTTTATTTCTTTACCATTTGTTTGTCTAGTTACTTATTTTGGATTGAACTTCTTTGTTCTCTTTTATTTCTTTACCAATGAGTTTATTGATCTTTTCGTTTGCCTTCTACCATAAGTTCTTCTGAGTTTCCCTAGTGGCTAAGCATTCAAAAAGATGTCCTAATGTCTCTTCATGAAGTTCACATACTAAGCAAGTGGTTGTGATATATACATCTGGTTTCCTCTTCTTAAGTATCTATAGGACTGGAAGTTTATTGTGAATTAAGTTAGTTAGAAAGCTTTTGTCTTTATTGATTTTGAAAGAGGTATCGAAGGTATTGTTAGATTGAACTGGTTTCAGAAGGTTGGCCAGTCTATAATTTTATTATTTTGGATTCAAAGATCCTTGATTTATTTTTGTGTTGTCCAATCTAGTTCAATCTTTTTCTTATTGAAAATTTTAATGAAGTTTCTAATATCAATTTCTATTGTATATTTGTTCTCATGCTGCTATCATAAGGACTCTTTCTATCTCTGATAGCTGATGCCAAGTTATTGGATTCTCCTGCTTGATCTGTTTGGCAAGTAAGTCTACTTGATTGTTGAATCTATTGGTTTTGTAGGCTTTAACTTTTAGGATTTCCAAATTCAGGTCTTTCTTCTTTACTAGTTCCTTGATCTTATTCCAAAGTGCCAGTTATTAATCTTTGTCCATCTTCTTATAGATATCTCTATTTGTGGGTAAATAGATTTCCATACTTGGACTGTGGTATTGCAATCAGTATAAATTGTAACTGTTATATTTTAGGAAACTGTATATAGTGCAATAAGAATAGCTAGTATTTTAGTCCTGATTACTGATGGTCATATGGATTCTTTTGCTGAGAACTGTTTAAAATTTTGTCCTCCTCTATCATGATTCAAGCTAAACCCATTTTTCCTTCACAATCTGTTATTTCTTTTTTATAAAAGCCATCAGTATAGAATGTAAGCTGATTAGTCATATTGTGATAAAAATAACATCTACTACCATTGGATAGTTATTTTTAGTCATGATCTTCATTCTATTTCTATTTTTATCTATTTA
>CAJVPT010002360.1:0-17911 GCA_910592055.1 Acaulospora colombiana | reverse complement strand
TTTTTCTTTTTCTAGTATCATATTTTAATAATTTATTGTTTTTAGAAATAATTGACAATAACAAACTGTTGGCAATAATTCTGATTGACTTAGAGACACTATGTCAAGCTACTAGGAGAACATAATATTGTTTCCTAAATCTGACCTAGAGTACCTAATTTAAACTTAGTTTTGTTTAATCTGAATTAACTTAGTGAACTCCTCATATTTTTTAAATAGTGTAGTCCTTTAACTAATAATGTACAACAATGAGTTAGTCGCTTTGTGAAAAAGTCTATAAAATATTTTGATATCTCTTAATATCTCAATAAAGACACATCAAAAGTAATATAATTGTGAATTAAAAAAAAAAAATAATAAAATTTTTTTATAATTTTAATAAATTTTTATTAAATATTTATTAAATTATTAATAAATTAATTATATTACCAAATATTTTATTTACTATTTTATTGATAATTTATTATCAAATCTTTGATTGCCACTTTATTGCTAAAATATTAATAAGCTGAGTAACAACTTTTGTACAATTTTGACTAGCGGATATAGTGAATTGATTACTTATAAATATTATCACGTGACAATACCCGTGATCTTATACGTGGTGCCTATAAATTGGTTTGTTAAGCCACTCAAGTAACATGAGTTTTCGCAAGATGATAGAAAATCTCGACGAACTCGCTAAACTCGAATATCTTTCTCTAATTTCTAAAATTACCAGTGAACTTCTAAATCACACTGGAATTAATGATAAAACTTTAGGTATAATATGAGTTATGTTTTTCTGGTTGATTTGTTATTATTAACTAACTATCATTAAATCTTTGTAGCTGAGTTTATTATAAATCTCCATGAACAAAATCAATCTTTAAATGCATTCAAGAAAGCTTTAGATGATGCCGGTGCAGAATTTCCCGAGTCTTTCGTCGTAAATCTGAATCGTTTGATCCATAAAATGAATCCGAAATATAAGCTCAAAGAGAAAGAAAAAATAAAGATCGAAGAAACTACTAATGACTATGATCTTGACGAAAAGATCAAAAATTTTCCAGTTCTTGCTTTGCCTAACGATCCGGGGCAGGTATGTTGTTTATATTTTATTGATGAATTTTTTTTATTGAAAGTACTTACCTTCATCGATTAACACCAAGGCTATCAAAGACGAAGAGGACACAAAAATAGCAGCAGATACATTAGCACAATTGGAAGGCTTAGAAGTTATGCTTCGATCGAATAAAATGGAAGTTTTGGAAAAAGAGAATAGTAATAATGGAGATCACTCACGCTCCCGAAAGCGGGCAAGAGAAAGGTCGGATAGTTCACCCTATCGCCGAAGGAGAAATAGAAGTAGTAGTCCAGAATATGAAAGGGAAAGGACTAGGAGAAGGAGGGACAGAAGTAGTGAAAGAGATAGGGATAAGAGTAGGGATAGATATAGAGACCGTAATAGTGACCGAGATAAAGACAGGAAGGCTGAAAGAGAGAATCTGGATGAAAAACCTGTTTTATATAAAATATATAATGGAAAAGTAACAGCTTTAAAAGAGTATGGTGCCTTTGTAAGTTTGGAAGGAGTTAAAGGACGAGTAGAAGGTATTATTTAACTCAATAACTGACTATTATTAGTTTCTCTTCCTTTATTGAATCTTCAATATATTACACTTCGATTATTAGGAATGGTACACGTTAGCATGCTGATAGCAGGCGGTAGAGTATCTCATCCGTCGGAAGTTGTGTCTAAAAATTCAATGGTCAAAGTCAAAGTTATGTCTATAGCTGCATCCAGAATTAGCCTATCTATGAAAGACGTGGATCAAAGTTCAGGCAAAGATTTATCACCCCATCTGCGTATAAAGACTGAAGAGGTAAACAATGCAGGATTTAACGATTTTCTTTGAAAAAGAAAGAAACATCTTTAAAAAAAATTTTTTTTTTTTTTTTTTTTTGCTATAGGAACTTGCAGAAGAAACTTCTCGTAATTCGGAACGATCATTTTCGTTCATGAAAGTCCCGGTTGTAGAGGATAGTGAAGGGCCAAATAATCTTAAACGGCTTTCCTCACCAGAACGTTGGGAACTTAAACAATTAATTGCATCTGGGGTGTTGAGTGCGTCAGAATTACCTAATTATGATGAGGAGCAACAAATGTTTATTGAAAATATGGAGACGGAAGAAGAGCTGGATATAGAAATTAGGGAGGAAGAGCCGCCATTTTTAAGAGGACAAAAGAAACATACAATGCAATTGAGTCCAATAAAGGTTGTTAAGGCGCCAGATGGAACAATGAATAGAGCTGCTCTTGCTGGTGCGTCGTTAGCGAAGGAACGTAGGGAATTGAGGTATGTAAGATATAAAGTATTAAAACATAAATTAGAGTAGTTAAAGACTATATTATTTATTGTGTAGAGCTCAACAAGCCAATGCAGAGATAGATTCTGTTCCAAAAGATATCAATATTCCCTGGTTAGATCCTATGCCTGAGCCAGGTGAACGTCATTTTGCACAGGACTTGAGAGGAATCGCTGCAGGTCGTAAGGCTGGAGAAGTACCCGAATGGAAACGAGAAACTTTTAATAAAACTACTAGCTTTGGAAAAGTCACTTCAATGTCCATTCAAGAGCAACGTCAAAGTCTTCCCATATATCAAATGCGTTCATTATTGATTCAAGCTATAACCGAAGTATGTATAGATAAGGTTAACTAACCTTTTCTTCGCATTAATAGAGCTAATTATATTTATATTTAAATAGAATCAGCAACTAATTATTGTGGGCGATACCGGATCTGGAAAAACTACACAGATGACACAATACCTTGTTGAGGAAGGTTTTGCGGAACGTGGCAAAATCGGATGTACACAACCTCGTCGTGTTGCGGCAATGTCTGTCGCGAAGCGTGTAGCTGAAGAAGTGGGTTGTCGTTTAGGAGAAGAGGTCGGATATACTATTCGATTTGAAGACTGTACTAGTCCAAGTACGAAAATAAAATATATGACAGATGGTATGTTACTAAGAGAATGTTTATTAGACCCAGATTTAAATCAATATTCGGTTATTATTCTGGATGAAGCTCATGAGAGAACTATACATACCGATGTACTGTTTGGTTTACTCAAAAGTAAGCAAATTTTTTTTTTAATTCATTAGCCTTTTAATTGTTTTAATAATCATCATACCTATACCATTATAAATATTTAGAGACTCTTAAAAATCGCCCTGAACTTAAAGTAATCGTTACTTCCGCTACGCTAAACGCTGAAAAGTTCTCAGAGTATTTCTTTAACTGTCCAATTTTCAGTATTCCTGGACGCAAGTTTCCAGTTGAGGTTCTTTATACTAAAGAACCTGAAAGTGATTATTTGGACGCTGCTCTCATTACTGTCATGCAGATTCACCTCTCCGAACCTCCCGGCGACATTCTTCTGTTTCTCACTGGTCAAGAAGAAATTGATACCGCCTGTGAGATTTTATATGAACGCATGAAAGCTCTTGGACCGCAAGTCCCTGATTTAGTTATACTGCCTGTCTATTCAGCTTTGCCTGGTGAAATGCAGTCACGAATCTTCGAGCCAGCACCTCCAGGAAGTCGTAAAGTTGTAATTGCAACAAACATTGCTGAAACATCAATTACTATTGATGGGATTTATTACGTAGTGGATCCAGGTTTTGTAAAGCAAAATGCATATGACGCCAAAGTTGGAATGGATTCTTTGATTGTTACTGTATGTATTACTCATAATTGAATTTATCAATTTAATAAACCTGTGATAACTTTATTTATTATCCATAAACAGCCTATTTCACAGGCGCAAGCACGTCAGCGCTCTGGTCGTGCCGGTCGTACAGGGCCAGGAAAGTAAGTGATATTATATATTCGTAAACTATAGACAAAGAAAACCTATTAATTATAAATAATCATTAGATGTTACCGTCTTTACACGGAAGCGGCTTATCGTAATGAAATGCTTCCGAATCCTGTGCCCGAAATTCAGCGCACTAATCTCGCGCATACTGTATTGACACTCAAAGCCATGGGCATTAATGACCTTCTGCATTTTGATTTTATGGACCCTCCACCTGTTCAAACCCTTCTTACAGCATTAGAACAACTTTATGCCCTTTCCGCTCTGGATGATGAAGGTCTTCTGACTAGACTAGGTCGTAAAATGGCTGAATTCCCTTTGGAACCACCGCTTGCAAAAATGCTAATTTTATCGGTAGAACTTGGATGTTCCGAAGAAATTCTTACGATAGTAGCAATGTTGTCTGTTCAAAATGTCTTTTATAGGCCTAAAGAAAAGCAAGCTGTTGCTGATCAAAAAAAGGCAAAATTTCACCAACCAGAAGGTGATCATTTAACTCTCTTGACAGTATATAACGCCTGGAAAGCTAGTAAATTTTCCAATGCTTGGTGCTTTGAGAATTTTATTCAAGGTCGAAGTATGAAAAGGTGTCAAGATATTCGTAAGCAACTTTTAGGTATCATGGATCGATATAAACAAGATATTATTTCGTGCGGTAAAAATTATGTTAAAGTTCGCAAGGCAATTTGTGGTGGGTTTTTTCGTCATGCCGCAAAGAAAGACCCGCAGGAGGGTTATAAGACGCTTGTCGAAGGTACACCTGTGTACATTCACCCTTCAAGTGCTTTATTCAATAAGGGTCCTGAGTGGTATGTTCACTTTTCTTTATGATATTCAACTAGAATCGTCATTGTCTAACTTTTTTAATCACAGGGTTATATATCACGAGCTAGTATTAACTACTAAAGAATATATGAGAGAAGTGACCGCTATCGAACCAAAATGGCTTACCGAAGCAGCACCTACATTCTTTAAGGTAGCTGATGCAAATACGATTAGTAAGCGAAAACGCGGAGAAAAGATTCAACCATTATATAATAAATATGAGAAACCTAACGAATGGCGATTAAGTCGTGTTAAAAGGCATCAAAGGGTGTCTCAAACCTTTGGTAATTCTTATTTTTATTCTTTCTAAATTAATGTCTATCTGCATCTACTCATACAAGTTTGCATCTCCAGGTTAATAAAGTGATCATTATTTTTCTTCCTTTACGACGAAAACATCGTGCTAATATATTCCTGCTTGTGATGAATATCAACCTTTAACATGAGAATAACTACGGTTAAACGACTCCAGGAAAATTTATAATCATGAACAATGAATTCTTAAATTATCGTTAGTAACTTATGTTACGAATGATTTCTTAATGGAATTATATTTTGAAATGTCGAAATTCTAAATATAGATTTGTCACATGATACGTATACCTCTATGCGCGTTATACAGTAAAAATCACAAAACAAGTATTAAATACAAGATTTTATTCAAGTGTTAGTTGTTTTATATTATGTATATAGACAGTTAACAGTAACTTATTAATAAAATAAATATATTATTGTTAATTGTTTATATCACATGGCTTAATCTTCATTGAAAAATTTATAATTATTTATAATATTACAAATTTTTCATATAATGATTAACTTATTATTGCATCAAAATACTTTAAGTCAGGTTTAGAGAACAATATTTCACTTCTCTAAAGGATTGGTATATATATCTATTTTTTAGATTCATTGTTAACAAGTTCTATTTAAAAAGTTCAAAAACAAAGTTATCCTTTTTGCTTTATTTGAATCTTAAAAGAAATCTTCTTTGTTATCATTTGTAGTATCTAATAAATCAATTCAACCAATCTTTTATTTAAGTAAATATCATATTGAAATATTTCAAGAAAAATATTAAAAACATTCAAATCTTAACTTTTATTCATAAAAGCTTTACTATTATTTAAAAAATTTAAGAAAAAGATAGGGATTTATAATTTACATTATTTATTTCTTAGTTTTTTAATATTATAGATATCTTCCTTAAGAACTTGAATTTCCAAAAACAAATATTTTTGAAACATTTTTTTCAATTATTAATTATATTATTAAAATTTATAATTATAATTAATAGAAACTTGTTTACATTTCAAAAATCAATATAGTTTATATTAGTCAATTACCTTTAATAAAAATTTATGTTATTTAAAATTTAAAAATCAAACTAAGATAAATAAAATTTCTTAAATTAAAAGTTTTAAAAGAATCAAAATAGTTAAAAAAAAAATAAGACTTTTGCTATAGAAAATCTCTATAAATCTCTTATTTTAAAAATTGAAAAAATTTTCAACTATTTTATAATCAATTTTTCTTTTTTTGAAAACTTTCTTATTATTGATATCAAAAATGTTACTTGACTTTTCTTAATCATTAGAAGTCAAATTTTTGAATAAAGAAGCTTGTAAACAATAGAAAAAAGATAATAATGACTCTTGAAATTAATTTTTAAATTGTTTTAAGAAAAGTATTAAACTTTATTAATAAAAAAATAAAAAAAAATTTTTGTGAAATTTTTTTTTATAAGGAATTAAAGAATTAGTAAAATAAATTATTGTTAATTGTTTATCTATTTATATAATAATATTAAACTTTTATAATAAAATTTATAATTATATTTATAATTGTTTTTTTTTTAAAAAAAACCTTTAGTCAGGCTAGGTATATATACTTTATTAAATAATTATATATTTTATATTTAGAATATTTCAAAATCTTTATATATTATATGTTTTTATTAATATATATAATTTCTACTAATTCTCTGATTACATACAAAAAAGATGTTTGCAAAAAGTTTTTATACTTCTTTGCTAATAAAGTCTTAATACTTTCTTTAAAACAACTTGAAGTATGGCTTCAAGAGTCGCTTCTATCCTTTCTTATCTTGTTTATAAATCTCTTTACTCAAAAATTTACTTCTAGTGATCAAGAAAAATCAAGTAATACTTTTTGATATCAATGGCAAGAAAGTTTTCAAAGGAAGAAGAACTGACTGTGAAGTACCTGAAGACCTATCTAACCTTTGAAACAAGAGATATATAGAGGTTTTAGATGATAAAAAGGCTTATTTTTTCCCTTCCAGTTACTTGTGGATCTTTTAGAACTATCACTTTTATAGTTTTCTGGGAAATTTTGCCTACTTCAGTTTGACCCTGAATTTTGAGTAACACAAATCCTCACCAAAGGTGATTGGCTGTCATGAAACATGTTAGTTTTTGAAATGTAATCAAGCCCTATATTAATCACATCCACAAATTCTAATGATGTCATTGGTGATTGGAAAGAAGGTTCCAGAAATGTTTGCCTCCAAAAAAGCTCAAGTCTCTTAATGAAAACTTTCATAATACCAAAAGATCAAGTGAGAAATAATGTGAATTGTAAACTCTTGTCTCTTATCTAAGTTCCTCAAGTGGTAACAAAGCTTTAATGAAAAAAAAGTTGAAGACTAAATGCTTTCCTTGAAATATCTCAATCTGATGCTTCCTTAAATGAAAGACCAATTGGATTGACTTATTTGATGCCACAGATGATGAAAATGAAGATTTCTTCTAAGGTTTAAGTGAAGCAAGAAAACTATCCCAATTAGTTAGATCCCTTTTAAAAAGAGGTTGTTTTTATTTTAGAATTTTTTTGATAGGTCTTAAATTGTCCCTTTTCCTTAATTGTTTTTTCCCTTTCCCTTTTTTAACTTAGCAATTTATTGATTTTCAGGCAATCAACAGTAATAAACTGTTGGCAATGATCCTGGTAAATAGAGATTATTACCAATCTATTAGGGGAATAAGATATTGTTTCCAAAATCTGACTTAGAGTACTTTTGTATGAAAATAAGTTAGTCACTTTGTGAAAGTTTATAAAATATTGTAAATTCATTTCAATTTTTCAATAAAGACAAGCAATCATAGTATGATTGCAGGTTAAAAAAAAAAAAAAATTTAGAATATTTCATTAAAGTTAAATCTTTATCTAACTTATTCATTTCTATTTTATAAATTTCTTAAAACTCTAAGTAAAACTTCAGAGTGATTTATTACACCATTAGTAGTTCAAGTAAAATTCTTTCAACTGTTAACTTTATAATTTACAAGTTACTACTATAGAATACTTTATAAGAATCTTAATTATTTTATTTCATATTTCACTCTTCTAGTTAAAATTTTTTTGAAATTTCTATCTTTTAAATGTTTTTCTTCTATTAATGATTCCTTTATTATTGAAGATATGGTTTTTAACTTGAAGAATATTGAGATTTCTTGATTTTGTTTTCTCTATAGATTCTTTATATCTGCTTCCAATTGATTATTTTCTTATATTTTGTGTTCCAAATTCTTTTTTGAACTTGGTTATAGACTCTTTTTTATATTTTTAACATTTATCTTCTTTTTCTATCTGTTTTTCATAATATTTTAAATTTTCTATTTACTAAATATGATTGTTTTTCATAAAGTCAGTACAAAAGCTTAGAGTGTTTTGACTAGTTTTTGAGATTTGTTCTACTAGTCCAGAGATCTATTTGTTTAAATTTTCTAGTTCTTCTTGATTATTTATAATTGATTTAGGGTTTTTCTCTTTAGCTTTCTTTTTTTTTTCTTGCAAAAGTCCTTTAAAATCTCAAAAAGTTAATCTATTCCTTTATTCTATATCTCTTGTACTTTATTCTTATAGACTAGGTATTTTAATAAACATTTTATTGTTTCATCTTAATGGTCATATATGATATATTTTACTTACTTGTATAGATCAAATCTTTTAATAGCCAGTTTGCTTAAGATTGATAGTTTGTTATTGATCAATTTGATGAGAAAGCTTTTCTATTGAGATTGATTAAAAATATATATCTTATGTATAGTATAGGACACTTACTTTTAAAAAAATTTTTTTTTTATTTTTATTTATAAATAAAAAATTTATAAACTAAATATTATAAACTTTATATATATTATATTTTTTTATTAATATAATAAATAAGTTTACTTAAGAAAAAATGAAAAAAACTCTTTCCACTGATCTCCAGTTTTCTTAAAAATTTTCTTTTTTGATAATTTTATTGAAAAATAAGAGAAGCCAGCTTTACAAATACAAGAAAACACTTTTATATACAAAAATCTTTACTCTCAAGCAAGCTTTATACTATATACAACCAATTGGCAACAAATATCAAGGAGATTTAAAGAATATTTATCTTTTCTGTACAAAATTTCTTTTTTTATAGAGAAAAGAAAAATACAAGGATATTGATTCACAGTAAGCTTTTTGAGACCCAACCTCAACTCCACAAGCTCTCAGCCAAGTCAATACAGGTTAACACCTTTCTTGACATCAAGAGAAATCTTACAAACAATAACTCAAGCTAATAAATCAATTTAAGTTCAAGGTTTACAATATCTAAGAGGATGTCCAAGCCTCTTTTGCTTAATAGAATAGAGTTTCAGAACAATACAACAACTGATTATATCTAAAATATGTAATACGAAATCTGTTATATCAGTAATTTTACAATAACAAGCTCACGTGACAAATATAAACTCCAAAACAAATGTGTTTTGTTTACAATCCCTCACATAATATCTATTTTTAAATTTGATAAACAAAATCAATCATCTCCAAATAAGATTTACAACAGCAAAACAATAGCAGTTTATTTTGATGACATGTAAACTTTAGACTACATCATCTATCAAAATGGTTAATAAGTTTTTCCATATCACGTGATCTAGACATGTCAATGAAAAGATATAGGATATGCAAGTGACAAAAAAGAGTAAAACACATATTATGAATATACTAATTTGACTGTCAAACAAATTTGATCAACATAAAAAACTTTAAACACACAAGCTATTTTCAATATAGCTGCTACTCCAGAAACTATACAGGACCCTGTCCTAAATCAAACAGATACTCAATCCTGAATAGTGTTATCACCTGAATCCTAAATGTCAATCAGATTAGCTTTGTTAAAGTCACAATTCTTAGGTAACATATTCTATATCTGTGGATTCAAGGACAAGGAAAAAATAAAGATCTTCTAGTGCCATATCTAAAAGATAAATATTTTGATCTAATTGAACAAGAGAAATAATCACAATACATCTTCTATGAACTATCAATAGCCTAATCTATAATGAATAGCAATTCTTATAATACAGATCTGAAAAATGATATGGATATTCAATTAACTATAACAGTAAAAATTTCTAGTAATATTGAAATAGAAATGAGTGACAAGGAAGTAGAAGACCAAATAGAGATAGAGAAGATTACAGAAAATATTAAAGGAGATAATATCACAGAACAATTTGCCTATAAGACAAAAAATAGATCATTTCCTTCCAGTATTAATCCCTTTCATATTAAAGAAAATGGTAAATACAAAATGGAATTCTTATATCTAGGCTTTCAGAAAAATCAGAAAATGAGAGAATTAAAATGCACTAAGCTTGTCAAAAGACTTTCAACCCTTTAAAAAGGACTTTCTCAATGGAAATGCTTGAACTATGTTATACTGTAAAGACAAAGAATATATATTGTAATACCTAAATATTAATAAAAAAAGAAGGAAAAAACTTTACTGTTATTTCTTTGAAGGTAAAAAAATGGATGAACTCTAAAAATGTGATATACAAAAAGATTCTTTAACAAAAGACTGAAGACAACAAGTCTTTATTAATAGTTACCTTAGTTGATATTGATCGAAATCACTTACATTAAGAGATTAAAGCTGCATTTTTAAAATATGGAAATATAATAAATATTTATATTTATAATTACTCACATTCTCAAAGAATAATAAAAGCTTGCATTATATCTTATCAATAGTACAAGAATTTAGAGAAAGAATGAATGATGCATATTAATAAAAAAACTGTTTAAGCTATTTTCACTCAATATAAATCAGATAATAAAGAAATTAATCAAATAATCAAGCAGTGTAACTCTCAATTACTAAGACTATATGATACTTATAACACTATTACTAATCTGATAACTGGAGCAGTTAGACATACCAAGGTCAAAGTATGTCTTACTTTCAGAAATCTACTTACACTCAGAAGGCAAGGTTACACTGTTATATGTTTCATATCATCACAAGATCTTGAGAAAGCTCTAAAGCAATATATCTTTATGCATGATCATAAACTTATATAGAATATCAAAGAATATTTTAGAAAAGAACAAGACCTTTCATTTGATAGCCAATATTGCAAGAAGACTTCAAAATCAGATAATAAATCAATACAATCAGATATTGAACAAATGGATGGAGGAATAGGAAAAACTGATATTAAATATAAAATGGAGGTCTAACTCTAGAAAAGAAACTGATGAATCCAACAATAATACGAATGAATCATACACTTGGTTTAGAAGCAAACTATTTACATATACAATCAAAACAAGACAAGAACCTAGATCCAAAAGAGCTGGATATATTCAACTAATAGGTAGTAATAATGAATCCATCAACTCAAACAGGAGATGGAATTAAGAGACTAATCGAGAATTCAGAAGTTCAGACAACTCAAACTTTGAAAACAATAAGTTTACTCCTTGGCAACAGATCTTAGCTAATCTAGAAAAAATGAATACAAGAATTAGTAGAATAGAGTAACAATCTAAAAAATGTTCTTGAACAGGACACAAACAAGGAACCCGACAATTATAAAGTACATTAGTTCAATCACAATTTCCTGAAGAATAACTGGACTCCCAAAAGAAATACAGCTCTTCTCAGGAAATTATAAATCCAATGGCAGGTGCAATAAACAATAATATATCTAACAATAAATTCTCAAATAATACAAGCTCTTTAGACAACTTCATTTCAACAATAAATTCAATACTATCAAAATATCAAAAAGAAATACTCTTTATTAAAATAATAATATCAAGCTATCAATCAATAACATTATAACTAGTTTTCACAATTTTAATCTGAATCTGATTGATCCATGAATCGGATATGAATCAGATCAGATCGAATTTTAAAATTTTTAATCCGATCAAATTCGAATTGAATTTTAAATTTACAAAATTATTGGATTCAAATTGGATTCAAATCAGATTTGGATCAAATTCAATATAATTCAAATCAGATATATATCAGTCCATATAAATTGTTATATAATTATTTAATTTTATTTAAATTGAATTATCTAGAAAATTAAAATCGAACTGATGTGATGTAATACATAATTGATATAATAAGTAAACAACAATTACATATAATATATAATTATAGCATCCATAAATATAGCTTCTTCTTTTCTTTTTTTTCTTTTAACCCTTTATCTTTTACTTCTATTTTTCATTTTTTATTGTTACTTAATTATGGATAAATACTTATTTTTCTTTTGCACATACCAAGTTTAGTTTTTGCTGAATATTTAAATTTACTGTAATAATAAATAACTTTAATTTTTTTTTGATACAATTATTATACCTTGCCTCTCTTTATAATTTTGATCAGCATCTTCATAAAGTTAAATTTATTGATAATGGGATAGAAATTATGTATATCAATGGTATTCGAAAACAATTTACATTTGCTGCTTCTATTACAAATTTTAGGAGAGAAGAAATTTCAAAAAAGCTAGACACTATTCTTGAAATGAGTAACAATATAAGCACAAATAACAAAAATCTGAAAGTGAAATATGAAGAATTTTTGGGTATGTGTTTTTTTTTTAGTTTGTAATTATCAATCAAATGTGGTATGAACTAATTTTATTTGTAATTCATATAACAGAAGTTGGCTCAAGCACAAATAAATTGATATGGTCAATCCAACACATTGGTAAAAAAAAAAATCACATGTTAATAATTTTTTTAAAAAGTTATATTAACAAATCAAATTTTTAGATTTAATGTGCATAACTGAATCAATGGAGTCTATTCAACTAGATATACGTATATGCATACGTATATTTAATACAATCTGAGATTAGCTTTTGTTTCTTTATTAATTATATCTGTTAAAATAGATGAATCGAAAAAGCAATTGAATAGCAAAATAGGTAAATCGAAAAAATGAATGAGTAGTAAAATAGGTGAATTGAGAAAAGAAAAAGGATGGGCATATAACAACAACAATGATGACAAATATAACAAGGGCAATATATATACATTCAATTTAACACAATCTGAGTTCAGCTTATGTTACTTGGTTAATTCTATTTGCTAAAATAGGTGAATCAAGAAAAGTGAAAAAGTGGGCAGATAGCAACAGTGATAATAAATATAGTGAAGACAATATAGATACATTCAATTTAGCACAATCTGAGTTTGACTTATGTTACTTTGTCAATTTTATTTGCTAAAATAGACAAATTGAGAAAAGAGAAAGGGCAGGTAGGTAGCAATAATAATAATAGCAAATATAGTGAGAATAATATAGGTATGTTCAATTTAACAAAATCTGAGTTTAGCTTATATTATTAATTCTTATCAATTCTATTTAGGAAATCAAAAAAAGGAAAAAAACAAGTGGATAGTGATAATGATAACAGCAAAGATAGTGATGGTGAAATTGAGATACAGTCAAAAAATATTTCTGAAAGAAAATATACTAGTTAAAAATTTTTTATTAAAATAAAACTAGGTTAATTTAAATATATTTAATTTAATTTAGTTAAATTAAAACAGTTATAGTTGAACATGCTTTAAAACAGATTCAAAATGTATCAAATTGATTTCAAATTGTTTTTGTATCGAATTCAAATCAGATTTGGATTGGATCGAATCAAATAAAATTCAGATTCAGATCAGATTGGATCAAACTGTTATGGTTTTGAATTAGATCAGATCAGTTTAAAATGAATCAGATCTATATCCGATTTATATTTATAAAAACTGGATAAAATCGAATCTAGTTAAAATCTGATCCGATTCACTTTGTTGTGATTACTAATTATAACTATATAAACACATAATGTAAGAGGTATTAATACAATCCTTAATCAACAAAGGCTCTGAAAAAAAATTCAAGAGATGGATATTGATATTCTTGGAATTTATAAAACAAAACTTGCATTTGAATCTGATATATTTGCTTTCAAATTTCAAGAAATACATAAGTTCTTTCATATTAGTAATGATAGTAAACATAAAGGCTCTGAAGTAGGTCTTTTAATTAAAAAGGAATATGAAAGAAAGTTAATATGTGTAGACAAGATAAAAGGTCATATAATAGGAGCTAGCTTCTTATCAGCAAAAAGTAAACTTGCAATTTTTCAAGTTTACTTACCTTCTGATAAGAAAGAAAATAGATGTCTACAACAAATCTTACAGAAGAAAATTCATAAAAAACAGAAAAAAGGTTTTGAAGTAATTGTTATGGGAGACTTTAATACTGTAATTGATCCTACAACAAACTGGTTTTCTGTTAATAACAAGATATATATCAGATACAAAAAAGCTGAAATTGGATTATTTAACTTTTTAGAGAACTGGAATTTCACAGATGTCCAAAGGCTTTGGGAGGAAAAAGACAATAGTACTTTTATATGATCAAACAAATTAGTTTATAGCAGAATTGACTATATATAGGCAAAGCTAAGTTGAGTCTTGAAAATTTATTGAATTTCTATAATATACTGTATCTATAGAAACTTTAATCAGCAGTAACTATATACTTCTAATAGTTCATTTAATAACTAATAACTTGCTTAAAAAAAAGGAGCAGGAATCACAAAAAACTAAAGGTATTAAAATTTCAGATACTGCTAAATCTATGAATATTCGGTAGAAAAAATTTAGAATTTGGATAGATACTACTTTCTCCAATTTTAAAGATCAAGTATATATAGAACCCTCAAGTAACTTCAATATTTTATAAATACTGGATAAAACCTGATACTTATTAGAATCTACTATCATTAGAGAAACCTTTAAGATTTTAAAAACAAAAAGAGTATATTCTAACTACAAAAGAAAATAAAAAATTGAGAGCATTATACCTAGATATAACTTTAATATACAGTATATATAGAAGCTAATAGAATTCACTATCGCTTTAAAAAAGCTCAAGCAATGTGAGAACCTTCTATTAAGAAAGAGATTTCAACAATGATCAATAGACTTTATACTCTAAGTAATAATGTATTCACCCAAGACTTATCACTTCCTTAAAGTGCTACTGATGTTGAAATACAGTTGAAACAAATTGTTAAAATAGAATTGACCTTATATACAATTTGTAAAAAAAAAGGAAAGTCTCTGTATCAAAAATCAAATTAAACATGCCCTTGAAATCAGATGTGAAGATCTCAAAAGCAATCAAAAATGAATATTGAACTGTATCCTTAACAGAAAATAATTCAAGATAGTGATTAATAGACTCCTAGTACATGACTGTAAGGATTTAACATACTGTATATAGCTATAAACCTATAAACCATTAACCGCAAGTCAAGACCTATTACCAAAAAGCCTTTAAGAAAAGAAAATCCAATTTCAAAGACCTAGATCTCGATTGGAAAGTAGAATATCAGCCCAAAGAATGGATTAAATCAGAATGGTGTCTTCCTCTAAAAGAAGAAATTTCAATAAAAGAACTTGATGAAACACTAAAAAGTCTTTTCAACAAAAAGGTATCAGATCCTTTATAGATTAGTTATGAGATGCTAAAGAATTTAGGTTCAAAAGGAAAAGCTATATTAGTATAGCTTTTTAATATAATCCTTAAAAATGGCTAAATACCCAAGAAATGGAAAAGCAGTAACATATATCCAATACTCAAGTCTAAACTATGGCACTATGTGCTTAGAAATATCAGACCAATTGTGTTATTAGAAAAAGCAAAACTTTGCTTTACCAAAATAGTGAATAAGTACTTGGCAACTATCTTCACAAAGCATGATATCTTGCAAGGACTAAACTTTGCTAGCCTACAGGTAAAAATGGGTTCCTAAAGGGAGAGGCAGGGACAAAAGTCAAATGTCCCTCACTAGGAAACATTAAAAATTTTAAATTAATAACTATAAAAAAACTATATATAATTGTTCTCTATTATTTAAATCATTGATTTATAGCATTTCTTGACTTTTATCCCTATTAAAGTGAAGAGCTATGAATTTTATCCCTCAAAAAGGAACATAAGTAATCTGCAAAATTTTATATGCTAAATACTTTAGGGACCCATCATTACCTATAGAGAGAGAGTACTGCTGAACTCATCCAACTTCTGAATAGTATATATAAAGAGACCAGAGAAAAAAAAAAAAGAATTATGAGTACTTTTTCAAGACACGACAAAAGCTTATAATACAATTAGTCTTAAAATGTTGAAAAAGGCAATGTCAAGAATTCAAATTCTATTAGTAATAAAACAGCTGCTTATCAATCTTTTTAAGAACAGAGAATATCATACTATTTTCTCTACTAGACTTTTTGATCCATTTATAGCAGGGAATAATATTGATCAAGGGAAAACAATATCTCTATTACTTTGACAAATTTTTTGTGACCCATTGCTCTGCAAAATTCAAAATAAATAGAATTATAGATATACTATAGAAGAGGAGTGGATATCTGACTTTCAGATATTAGAAGTTAAGAAGAAACTATCCATTAGACAAGCAGTCATTGCATATATGGATGATACAACCTGGATAGCTAGATCTAAGCAAGACATGAAGAATATTTTGGAAAAGGTCAGAAAATTCTATATAACAAATAATTTACAGATTAATAGCAAGAAGTCAATTTTGCTTACAATAAATTGAAATAAGCTAGAAACTGGAATAGTTTATACTAGTATTGACAAAACAGAAGTCGAGGATATAAGCAAAGATGATTAGACATGATTCCTAAGAGTTTGGTTTGAAAGAAAACATAACAGCAAGAATACAATTAACTTGTTAAAAACTAAGATTAGATCTGTAAATCTAGTAATCAGTAAAAAAACAATGACTGAAAAACATGCTAAATATATTATCAATAGAGTTCTAATTTCCCAGATAGAATACTATACACAGTATACACATATTGGAGAAAAGATATGCAATGAGCTTACAGCAATATATAGAAAAACTTTCATGAACAAAGCCTCATATGTAGCACAATGCCAAATAGTTGTATTTATAACAAGAAGATATTAGGTCTCAAGAGTGTATAGGAAATTTCACTTGAAAGTCATATAATCTCTATTTTCTATCAACTAAGCAATCCTAAAAATCCAGGAATAGCAACAATTATCCATCTCAAATAGAATTAGTTGAAACACTAGGAGCTTAGAAATATTTTGAAATATTTCAAAAGCTGCTTTTTCAGAAAAAGGTAACTTCACTGCTGCTACTTTGGCTCTTATCAATAAACTTCAAATCATATATCAAAATTGAAGATGAAAAAACCTTTTCCAAGTCAAGGATGATCTACTTTCTATTAAGTCCATTCTTAAGGAGTGTAATTATAAAAAGTCTATAGTATTCCTTAAAAAATACAATATAATGTTTTTGAATCAATTAGTTAACTACAAGAACAATTAGAGAATGGAGAGCAGTCCAAATATTTTTTGGAAATAGAAAAGGTCGTATTTTCAGATAGTATAAGCAAGTTGTTTCTCAGGTTACAGAAAAACAGGATTTACTTAGAAGCTCCTCAGAAATTTAAAATGGTACAATTATGAAATCTGAATAGATCAATTATCAAATACATTAAATAAAAGAAAGACTTATTGGAGAATCACTACCAATCTATCAAAAAATATAATAGAAAAAGTCAAAAAAGCTCAAGAAAATATAACCTTCACCCATATCAGCTCAATTATAATAGTACTAATAATTCGACCATATATTATTCAGATCTTTTCAAGCTAATAACAATAGTTTCATCTTCAAAAACATATCTCTTGCCTCAACTCAACAAGTCTAAAAGTATATGGATAAAAAAATTACTACTGCTTCCTGGCAACCCAACAGATTAGATGCTTAACAACTTAAAACAATACAGACCTGATACTTGGAATGTAGCAATAATATATAAAGAGGTAGGATAGAAAAC
>CAJVPT010002359.1:0-17914 GCA_910592055.1 Acaulospora colombiana | reverse complement strand
CCAATAAAATACAAGCAACAAGTCCCCAGGTGGTGAAAAAGCTGCTATTTGTTCAAGCTGAGGTCTTTCTCTCCTATTATTCCGGTCATATAAAGTTCAAGACCAAGGTCTATCTCTTATCTCAGTCAGGCAATAAGATCAAATGGTCTCTAGTCCATGCTAAGCTTCAACCCTTTGATTACAGTTGAGAATGCATTTTCCCAGAAGTTGTTGAAGGATATTGCAATCAATGAGGATTCCCACCACTCTTGTGAACCTCACATCATTACAAGGCAAAAGGATTATTGGAGAATCTGACCTTTTGGGTAATGGAAGATGTATACCAGTAAAATTCCTTTAATTAGGCGTGGCTGCTGGAAAATATCATATTGAAACAATATGACCTAGTCACTACTAGATCACATAAGAACCTGGGGTTCATTATAAGTCATCTGTCTATTGCAGGTGGATAAAAAATCACATTCTAAAGAAGATTGGGACAAAGTGTGTCCTGGAAGTAAAGGCTTCCACTAAGTGATAAGTCTCCTCAGATGGTACACAAGAAGAAAATCAAGATCAAGAATGGATAAGTTCCTCAAACGGTCAGGAAAAGAAAGGATATCCCAATTGAGTATTTCTTATTGAGAAGAGATTTTGAGAGGCAAGTCTTTGAAGGAAGCTAGAAATATTTTTTTTCAATTTTTACTCTTTTACTTTCTTGTTGTCTGTTTAGATATTTTTAGATATCCCTCTTTTCTTTTTTCAACCCATCCTTTTGTAGTTTCCTGTATTCTAGTGACTTGATATAACATATGGCAGTGACAACCTGCTGACAATGCTGTAGTGGACTAGGAGGGTTTTTACCCAAAGATACTGCGAAGCGAAATATTGTCCCCAAGGTTGAACTTAGAGGCTTTTATATTTAAGACGAGTTAGTTAGATTAGAATAATAGTTTAGCTGTAGTATGTATTATGCTACTCAAATGAAAATATACTTGTGTTTTCAATTGATTAATAAACTAACAATCTAGCCTGGCTATGGGTACTCAAAAAAAAAAATAAAATAAAACTAGTATTAAGATATAATATACTATATATAGATTTTATAATTTTTAATTGTATTATTAAGAATTTAAAAATTATCAAAGTTGAAATTTATAATAAAAACATAATAAGTAGACTCAAACTTTTGAAAACAACTATAAACATAATCTTAATTCAAAAAAATTTGTATATACTGTAAGTTTATTGATTTTTTTACTTTATTGCTAATGAATAGTTGCTGGATTTTTAATGAATAGTTAATGAACTTTTAATAAATAATTTGATAAATAGTTACTGAATTTTTAACAAATAGATAACAAATTTTAATGAATAGTTTTGATGAATAGTTATTAAATTTTTAATTAATAATTGCCAAATTTTTATGAATTATTAATAAATTAATATCAAATTTTTATTGAATTGCTAATAAATAATTTTGTAACAAAATTTTAATAAATTTTTGTTAAATAGTTAATGAATTATTTGATGAATTATTAATAAATTTTTTGATAAATTATTAATATGCTGATTTTTGTAATATTTATAGTTGAATTATATAGTTGCTAATTTATTTATATCATTTTTTTGCCAAATTGTTTATTTTTTTGTTAAATATTATACAAGTGGCAATATATTGAATAATTTTTTTTGACTAATGCATACTTAAAGTTAAATTTATAAGAATTAAAATATCCCTTAGATTTTTAATACTTTTTATTTAAATTTCAAAAGAAATTATTATTATTATATATAATATTATAAACAAGTTTTATTTAATAAAATTTTTTATTTAAACAAGTAATAAATTGAAATATTTTAAGTTAAAATAATAAAGTTCTTAATTTTGTCAATATAGTTAAAATATTAAAGAATAATTAAATAAAAATTATACTTTAAAAAATAAAATTAAGTTCATAATATAAAACATTAATAAGACATATTAATTAATGCCAACTCTTTTCATCAATCACATGGCACAGTAAGACAAGACACTGCTAAAAACTCTGTGCATACACTTTCGAGACAACTGCTCAAAATGAACTCTGAACGGAGACTCCGGAGCAAGACCAGCTTCACCAGAACATATCTAAATGAAAATCTTATCAGCAAAAACAATGGGAAAACCACCCGGATTGCAAAATCGGTAGTTCCAGTGAAACCTCGACCAACGGGTGGAAAAGTAACCAATGACAGCTCAACAAACACTGCATATGCAACCACCCACCCCTCTGATATGAACTCAAACTACCCCCATCCCGGCCGAAACCACAACTGCTTGCAACGACATGGAGAAAGACACAGACAACCCACAAATCCTTCAAGAAAGTCACCTCGCCACTAACATCAAATCCATGCCACAACCCGAAAACTGAAACGACATAGTAGTGGCTGAAACGAAACTCAACATCACTGATGGGGATAAAACGCCCGCACCCCAACTACAACTCTAACCAATCCACAGCTGGCAAACATATACCAGCAAAAGACAATGTTTGAAGTCCCCCGGCCCTCTCTCGCAGATTCTTTTCCCTGGAGACTCGACCAATAACAGAAGATGGTTAATCACCATCAAACTGTCTGATCTACCTGGAAGCAACAAACAAAAAAAAATGTCCCTAGCCAAAACTGAACTAAAAGACCTAGAGGGTCTAATTAGTGCACGAATGATACAACGAAGAGAAAACAAAGAATTTCACATGCTTTGGACCAATAAGAATTTAGCAATAGAAGCATGCAATCAAACCATTGACATCATTCCAGAAAAGAAATTCACCATCAGAGCCCATTCCATCAACAACTGTTACACCAATGGCATTGTAGTATAGGACATCCCGCTCCAAATCAAAACTCAAGACATCCACAATCACTTTATCAAATTTGGCGAAATTCAGGAAATCATCCTCAAAACAAATGCCATGTGGCAAACCGCAATAGTCCAATTTAGTTCAAATCAAGCAAAATAACAAGTCCTAGCAAACTGGTCCACTTTTATTGGTGCAGAATCAATAAGAATATTTGACCTAGAATGGACACCAGAACAAATGAGAAATCATCAAAACAATGTGCTTATATTATGTAATTTACCACCAGGCACCACAACATATGACCTGAAAGAACTAGTCACATCAGTCAAAGGCAAGTCCTGCTATATCCCCAGAAATAACAACTACAGAAAAAAACAGTTCGCAATAATCTCCTTCACCAAGGAAACACAACTCGAGCCAATAATCAATTTGAACCCCACCCTACAAGACATTAAACTCAAGTGGATCGTCATGCAAATCAAAACCTGTGCAATCTGTCAATCTACTGAACATCTAGCTGCTGATTGTCACATTCGCCAACAACAGAAAGAGAAAGCTGAACTTAACAAAAACATCATCCACAAATTTGGCAAATTCTATAAAAAATTCAAACTAGCAAAAACTGACAATATCATTGCCTTTACAACACAAAACAGAAACAGGAGAACTATAACAAGAAACCAAATAAAAAAACCCTCATATGCAGAAATAACTGGCCAAACCATGCAATTGAAAGAACTAAACACCAGAGAATCCCCAAACTATGACAACATATACAATGTTTTACAAAAAATACTCGAAAAAATTGACCATATAGAAGAACAATTAGTAGATATGACCGATTGCATCGAAGCCCTCAAAAACCATCTCGACAGCTTACCCAGTGAGCATGACTATGACGAACTAATCCTTAATGAACATCAAATGGATAAACCTGGACCAAACACAGGCACGGGCAATCTTCTTCTACCTGAAACACAAAATTATGGCACCATTTCAATTGAGAAAGTAAGAAATCAACAACAATCCATCCAAAACAATATACATCTGATATAACAAGAATTCCAACTGGCCATGCAGAACCTCGGCACATAGCACAACAACAACATTACATTCAATCAAGGATGTCAAACAACCTCCTCTGCCCCCAATAACCAATGACGACACAACAATCTCCCACCACCCACACTCAAAGGCACAACAAAAGAACACAAATACTCCTTTCCCTGATTCCTTCCTACCAAACACACAACTCGCACCCCAACCTTATCAGTACTCACAAAAATAACCACAAAAAATCTTAGAACACATATCTTCCCAAAAGCAATTAAACAATAACAATAACACTAGAACAGAATTAAATGAACACAAACCATTCTGGACTATTACCACACTCAACGTCCGAGGCCTAAATGAACTGCTCAAAAGAGAAACTTGGATGGAAATGTGGAAACAAAACCAATGGGACATCATAGTGTCCACGGAAACTAATGGACTTGGCAAATCAAACAATTGAAAAACAGAAGGATACACCACATGGTGGACGTGCGCCAACCCGATCAGATCGGGAGTGGGCATAGCAATCAAACAGAAGCTCGTAGACCATGTTATCAGCAAATAGACTTTTGAAGGCTGTGTCATCTGTATCAACCTAGCATTTCCCAGGAAAAGATACTATAGAATTATAGGAGTCTACTCTGCTGCAAGACCAGGTAAAGATAGAGATACTATACAGAAACAAGTTATCAACTTAGCTAGACAACACACCAGCAACAATTGACATATAATTATCACCAGTGACTTCAATACATATCCAAATCCCCGACTAGACAAACTCAGCATCACCTGCAAAACTCATTCAAAAACAGAAAATCACTTTTTCAACACACTCGAAGAGCTCGGCTTCATCAACACATTCAGATATCACAATCCCACATTACGAAGCTACACATGGTTCTCACAACTCACAAATAGCAGAATCATCAGTATATGGATTAACTACAGACCCACATGAACTTCAATAGATGCATACATACATCAAAGCTGGAACAACATCATTCCTACAAACTATAAGACACAAACCAGCACCATTGAATCTTGGCAAATCGAAACACTACACATACACTTAAGAAGACCCAACAATAATACAAGATATGACTGGTCCAATACCAACCTCCAGGCATGGAATCAATTCAGGGAAGACATGGAGTCCTTCACAAAACCATGGTAGCAAGACATCAACAATAAAAACATATCATCAGACCACAACTGGAATGCTCTTAGGGAAGCAATTCTGTTATAGGCCAACAGACACATCAAAAAAATCAAAGAAAAACAGTGTCAACAACAATAACTAATATCTAACCCAAGGCTCATCATACTTATCCAGCTCATAAAGCTAAGGAAAGAAGCAATAAGACTTAAGAAGAATCCAAGTACCTGTCCCCAGTAGAGGCACGGAACCTACACCACGCTATATCTCAGACACTACCAATCTCAGAGCTGACCCTTAACACCAAACCTGACAGCTTCATCAAAACCATTGATAAGCAAATCCAAATAGCCAAACTTGGATCAAAAAAAGACATATATACGAAAATACAATAGGACATCCAATACTGCAAAACTATTAGAGAAAAATGGTTAAGCACAGACAAGAAACACATGATCAGAGCAATCCTAAACAATCCAAAACATAGTATCATCACCAATAAACTTATCAAACAGGAAGACAACTATGACAAAAGTATAATCTTCGAATCCAAGGAAATCAAACAGACCATCAAGAAGCATTTCGAACAATGGACCAAAAGTCAAAATATTATCAATCACAGAGGCACTATATGGGATCAGGAATATGCACCCATCCTCACTATCAAAGAGAAATGGTTTTCCAACACAATACAAAACTTCACAACAGAGGAAGTCAAGCAGGCCATTTCTAACACCAGCAATAAATCAGCATCAGGACTATCTAACATTCCCTATATTATCTTCAAGAAACTAGGACCAGCTATAATCCAGAGCCTTACAGACTTCTTCAACAAGATACTATATACCCAAAATATACCCAAGGAATGGAAGAAAGGAACTATATACCCAATACCCAAACTCAAGGACTGGCAACATGACATCAACATCACATGGTCAATAACACTCCTAGAATCTATCAAAAAATTTTCACTAAAATAATAACAAGCAGAATAGCTAAAGCATGTATAGAACACCCCATACTATTAGAACACAACTGGGCAGCCCTACCTGGCCACAGCACCAGAGAACCTATCACAATAATAAACAGTATTCTCGAAGATGCCCGAGAGTCAAAAAAACTATGTCATATGCTCTTCCAGGATATGAGTAAAGCCTACGACACAGTCAATATCCCAAGACTGATATTTGCTATAAAACGTATCAAGATTCCCAAAAAAATCCAAAATATCATCGAAGGCTGCTTCATAGATAGAACAAACACAGTCATTACATACTTTGAAAATACAAACTCATACAAAGTACAAAAAGGGATTGATCAAGGAGACACAATATCCCCCATTCTCTGGAGAATATACTATGATCCCTTAATCAGCAGAATCAACAAAATGCAGTGATACTCACTATGTTGTCCCAAAGACCTGACAGACTCAAAGTCAAAAGCTGAAAAGATCAACATCTCCATAATAGCATATATAGACAACACAATATTCATCACACAAAGTAAAGAAGACATGGAGCTCATAACTACAGTCAGCAGCTCCTTTTACTATCTCAATGACATCACTGTTAACCTATCAAAATCAGAGCTCTTATAATCAATGACTAAAAAAAAACCATTATTTTCCAAGACCACCTTATACAGCTTGTATTAAATAATAATGCCATTCAAGTTTTAGGTACCTGGCACGAAAAAAAAGGAGGAAAACACCACCAATGGCAACTTATCAGGAAAAAAGTTAACAACATCTGCTGGATCTTAACATGTAAACAATAAATAGACAAGATGCACTGATACATAACAAACCATGTACTTTTTTCTCAAATCGAATATCTACTCCAGGACACCATTTTATCAAAGGAAGACATAATCAAGCTCGATGCAAAGATAAGAACCAACTTCAGACGGAGAACCAAATTAGCAACAACATATCCCAACACGATACTACACTTATCTACTCTCTATAACATAATGGAACTAAATACAAGACAACAACAAAAATTCGCCAACAACTTCCAAGCCCTGTATGCAGCAAAAAACATAGCTGGTCTGGTCACCAGACTCAAGATCCAAAAACTCCAATATGATACCTGGCAGATGACTAGCATCACTGAAAAGTGCCCAAAGATCTATAAAAAGGGTTTCAATTTCTTGCAAGATGGACTCAGAACAATACAAAAAGCAAACATACAATTCCAAAAGACCCAGACAAGCCCATCACCACACTCAGACAAACACCTAGAATTCCTTCTGGATGAAGCTTGGGTGAATCAACACTGACAGAACCTCAAAAAACACAAAATACTTTGGCAAGAACAAATTCTAGACACTTTCCAAACAAAAACAATACAATGGCACCAAGTAGATTGTTTCAATCATAGTTCAAGAAAAAAAAAAGAACCCAGATGGTACAAATATATCCGAGCAAAAATCAATGAAACCCTAAATCAGGGTGCTATAGAAGCAGGACTCAACCCACTCACCATAATACAACCAAGGTCTCAAGAACCAAAACCAAAAAACTGATTCTCCTTTGAGAAAGCAGGGAACATCATTACCGGCCAAAGAGTTAGCCACAACAAAGACAACATTAAGCTAAGGCACTTCAACCTCACCAACAAGTCATCAGTTGAAGTATGTAAAGGATGCCAATTCACTACCCACATAGATAGACGTGGTCACAACTGCTGCATCAAAGCACCAACATCATCATTAATCACAACACCAATCATCAAAACTACCAAGTCTAGTCGAGGAAAAGATAATACTTTCAAACCCAGACTACAGATATCTCTACAGAGCTGGATCAAGTGGTGGCAACAACCCAACTCTACACTGGACTCAGTAAGAATTATCCACGAAACCCTGTGTACTACAACACTCAAACAAATCATAAGAGTCCAGAGTAAGCTATACACCGAGATACAAGCAATTGGGGAAAAATTGGAAACAGAAAAACTTATCTCAGTCTATATCAATGGAAGTGTCAAGACAGACAAAGAACAGAGGATGGGAATAGGGATAATCTTCATCACACAAGACAACACACAATTAGAGCTCAATGCAACCTTCACAGATCAGGCATCAGCATACAGATCTGAAATCCTGGCAGCCACTATCGCCTGTATTACAGCTGAGAAAGGCAAAACAATCAAAATACATACTGACTCTCAAAACCTCATAAGGGACTATCACAAGCTCACAACTAATCAGAAACCTGCCAAACATCAAGAAAAGAGGATGTTACTCAACCTTCTTAAAATAACAAATACTTTTCAACAAAAACTTATCTGACACAAAACATCCAAGAAAGACAACAACCCACTTCACAAAAGAGCTGATGAACTGGCATACTAGGCAGCATCAAGCAAAGACAAAAGCAACTTCAATACAACTCTCCACTCATGCCTAGAATCCAACCACCTACAACCCTTCTTTAACGGTAACATAGAAATTACTCAAAACATCTGAAGCGCAATCCAGCAGATTTACCAAGCACACCTCACAGTCAACTGGAAACACTTCAATAGAAATACATCCATCTTCCAAGGCAATCATAAAGGAGTTGACTGGAAAACCAGCTTCGCACTTCTCCATTCAACAAAACTCACCGACCCACAAATGGACAAGTGAGACTTTCAGCAATATAGTTTCTTTATTAAACTATGGAACCAAGAGCTCCCAACAATGGACAAACTTCACAAAAGACACCCTGAAACATACAAAATGAGTAGATGTCACAGTTGTGACAAGACAGAACACAATGACCATCCATTTACCTGCTCCCATCATAACATCAACATTTATAAGAAGATAAACAAAAACATTTACAGAGAACTGCACTATAGAAAAAATGAAAAATCTCTCCAAATAACAATAAGTAAGGTGAAGCTTAGTACCAGGAATATAAATACACTAATCTTCAGAGGAGGAATCAGCAAAACTTTAAACAACCTAATTATAGAAACAGTCAGATGCGACAAGCTAGCTGACACCCTGAAAAGCATTATGCAATATACTAGATTCCTCACTTTCAACATTGGGCTCGACAGATACCGAAGAATGCTACAATGAGAAAAAGAACATGGAATAAACAAGGTATCTATCAAAAGAAAAGAGAAAAGAAAACAACAGAGAACACTCAACAACAAAAGAATAACAACTAATGGGCCATAGCAAGCAAACATACAGGATATAATAGGCAACATCCTGAAAAGAACACACAACATTTTTCACATTCTTCATATCAGTGCTAATGGAGCCTAGGAATGTTAGTTCCTACTTAGGAGCAACAAGCCATAAGGGACATTTCCAAAAGTCAATTAGCTTTTTAATAGGTTAGTGTAAAAACAACATATAGAAAAAGAGTTAATAGTTCTAGTTAGCTTTAATTCAAGTAATATGTATTACACTGAAATTCATAAAGTAGGCCTGTTACACTTTAATAAAAAAAAAAATATATATATTAATTAATTAAATTTTTTTCTATATAATCATTTTTTTTTATTGCAAATGAGCATTAAATACGAGTTTTATTAGAAATTTCATTCATTAACCTGACATTAATAATCTTTACAATGTAAATTAACTATAGTCTAATACGATTTTCTTAATTTGACCAATTAATGGTTCAAAACTATATTCATCAACTTAGGATTAAATGGCTAATGTCCACTTGAAAATGATGTTATTATTGTGGGTAAAAATATTGATTTGTTAGTTGAATTACTAAAATTTTTAGATATCTCAATTATAGATGTTAAAATGAAGTTATTGTTTGTAAAGTTATATTTTTGTGCAACATTGGGTGCAGATTTAGAATTTTTCTATTTAATATTTGAAACTGGTAAACTATTGGCTGTGTCAGATCATTGTTTTCAAATTTTGTATATAATTTTTAAGTTTGTGTTCATAAGTTGAATTTGTGATAATTTATTTGTTAATGAATTCAAATAAATATTTAGTTTGCCTATGACAATATCTACTAAGATATCTCCTGTAATCAAGTTAAGAATTAATTTTTTAGTTGTGTCTAGTTGTTTTTTTTTCATTATGTTTATTATATTGATCTTTTAAAATTTTATTGAGTTTCATTATTTTGTTTTGAATTGTTGGTCTACTTTTGATACAATTAAAGATATATGTTTGATTTTCTTTTATGTAGTTACATCTTGGATATTTTTTATTAGGATATAATATAAGATATCTTATATGTAACTTGACTCTTGTTGGTAATAAGTTGAATAAAAGTTTTGTTCTGAATGTTTCAAGGGTTCTGTATTTATATTTGTTATTTTTTCAACATTCTTCATTTGCCTCCTTGATTAACTGAAATACTTGTATATTATCAGGTTTATATTGATATTTTTGACTTTCATTTATAGCAAATATTCTTGTATAATAATTTACAAATTTAATCCAATAGATAGGACTTGGATCCATCATTTAATTGATCCACGGTGATGTGTTATAGTTTTTTGACTCAAAAACTAGAGTAGTGTTGTATTTCTAAATATTGCTTTTCATCAATTTAATATTTATATTAGTAAATGTTAGGGTTATCTGTTTGAGATTGATTAAATATCTGCAATACTCAATTATATAGCTATATTATATTTTGACCCTTCCGTTGATATACAATGACATGTCATCTTTCGGTATTTGTTTTAAATAGCAATCTACTTTACTTGAGTTATATATGTTTTCCAGAATCTCAATAAGAATTGACTAGAATTTATAATACAAATTTGACTTTATTGATATAAGGCTAGATTATTATTGTGTTTAACTTTAAATCTTCTTACTACTTATGTTATTACAATATTATTTATTTTGATATTTAACATATGTTCTGATCTTATTGATAAGATGATAATGGAATTACTATTAGGTTTCTGTAATATTTGAGTTTGTATTTCATCCAGATTATTGAGAAAATAATATTAGTTTGATATTTTTTTTATGCCAGACAGAGTTAACTTCTTCTACTGATTTTGTAATTATGCAGGGTTGAATATGACAGAAACACTTTGAAAGTATATTGGTTTCAGGATTTAAGATATAATAAAGATCATTTATTATTGAGCAATTCGAATAATTCTTTCTAGTTTTTATAAAATCTAATATCTGTGTTCTTCAGACTATTCAGAAGAAAGATTTCAAATTAGATAAAGGTAATCTATTGCTTGTTACGGCTATCACATATTTGTTTTTTAAATTAAGATATCATTTTGGAATACACCTTAGATTATTATGGCCTATTTTTATGTGAAATTCGTCCAATGTATTTAATTCTGTTTTTCTGAATCTTGTTATATCTTTAACTGTCTTTATATTATATTTGGATAGATATAATGCCTCTTTTTTTTTTAGTTCAGTAATACACCATATTGAGAGATGGTCATCTATTATTATGAATGGGCATAATTGAGAGTATATATTGATTTGATACTTTTTGACCATCTTGACTGCTTTTACTAATCAATTATTTTTAAAGTAGTATATTGACATAAAGGACATGTCCAGATGTCTGTGCTGAATTGAAGAGATTCTATTTCTTGTTTAATGTATGGCAAGGTTTTTTTGTTTACCAGTTCAGTTATTGGCAGTTTTATTAATATTAAGAATTTCTGATCTTGTAATAGACTGGAATTTAATCCTACTTGTGAAAATATGCTTTATTAGAAATGGTATATTCAACTCCTAGTTTAGACTTTATGTTTTTATTGAACAGTAATTATAAAGAAGTTAAATCCTGTTTTGTTAATAGAATAATCTGTAATGCATAATCTAGTTGAGCTGGAACAATCCATTTGAAGATTTGTTTTGTAATCAATTCATTTTATACTTTTTGACTAGAGATTATATTGATAAAATCTTTTGTTTTTTTTCATGAGTTTTTATTTTGTAACTATAGCTGAAGATTTGCTTGACAGATATATGCCAAAATATTTTATTGGTTTATTGATTGAATTAGGAAATATAATTATATCTTATACATGTAGATTCTATTTTCTCTAATTACTTTTGTGTAAATAATTGGTGATTAATTTGGTTTTAGACTTGTTATATATTATATGATTTATATCTAGAAACTATGTAAAAAGATCGGTTGCTTTCTGTAATGTAGACATATTATTAGTCAAGATTGCGACATCATCAATATATACAAAAATATTGTTATTACGAGGTAATATATGTTGTATATGAGAGATAACTAGATCATAGAAAATGATTCATAATAATGAGACTATCATTTCACCTTGATCTATACCCTGGGACACTTCTATTGCTTGAGTCTAATTATAATAAGTAATGAATTATAAGACTCAATTCTGTAATAAATTGAAGATAACATTGATAAATTTTTTGGAAGCTTTATTTTTCTTATGACTGCTTTCAAACTATTTAGATTGACTGAGTTATAAATCTTTAATATGTCAAATGATGCTAATCAATATTTTTTGTTCAAATTGGAATAGGTGTCAATAAGAGATCTTATTATCGCAATTGATTCTATTGTGCTTTGATTCTTTGTCCCTATATAATTAAAAAGTAACAGAATGTTATTTTCTATTAATACTCTTGAAAGCCTATTATTAAGAATTTTTGTAAAAATTTTTTAACCAGTTTCAATTAAAGCAATAGGTCAAGATCATTCAGGTTGTGGAACCAAATTAGTTTTTTTAGGAGAAGGATAATAATAGATTGTTTCCATTGTTTTGAAAGGTTTTTAGTATTTAAAATATCATTATAAATGTCCTTGAGTGTTTCTATTGCTGTAGATCCTATATATTACCAGGCTTTATATAGAATTTTACTTAGACCAGATGCTTTGTTTGAGAAAAATGAAATCATGGATTCCTTGAGTTCATCTATACTAATATATCATGAGATACTTTGATATATGCTATCATTTATCTGTTGAATTGACTTATACTTCATTATCTATTGGTTATTAACTGTAAATAGTTTAGGTATCAATGTTTTTTTGTAATGGTTTGTAATAATGTCAGTTAAGGTGTCAGAATCATCCTGAAGCTAGGTTTTATCATATAATATTGATAAATTTAATGAGGATTTGAGTTCGTTCAGTACCAATTTAATATATTTTTTTGGAGATTGCCAAAAGTTGATATAATTTTCTTTAACTCTTTTTTGAATCCTATCCTTAATTAATGAAACTATTTGAATTTGCTTTTTTGTCAACAGTATTTTGAATAGTTTTTTTAAGGAAGCCAGGGAAGAAGAAAATTTTATTATTCTATTGTGAAACTTTGCAACTTCTTTACCTAACAGTATACTTATTCTGTTTATTACTAGAATTCTTAGGACTAGTTTAGTTTATTTTATAGTTTTTTCCAGTTTGGGGAATAGTTTTGACTTTTTCTTTAATAAAAGTTGACCTTTTCTCATTGGAATATTCTTATCTAGAGCTTGCTTGATTATTTATATAAAAAATAACCACTTTGACTTAGGGTTAGTATAAAGTTTAAGAGAGATATCTTCTTGTAAGGAAGTTTTTATTTTGGTGTAGCTTTATTGAATTGATATATTTTAGTTGTATATTTTACTCTATTGGATTTATATTCAAACAATTGGAACATTATTTTGATTTGTTTATGATCTGTTGTGATAGCTTCTGATGCATTCACTATATAGCTAAGTATACTGCTTGCTAGATTTGATGTAATTCAGACCTGATTAATCCTTGATACACTTGTGCTAGTGAAATGTGTGAACAAATCAGTTTTGGCCATGATCATAACTATATTCATGAAGTTGTATAGATAATTATAGATTTTTCTTTTTCTATTGTTCATCAGAACATTTATTGCAAATGATTTATGAAGATATGTATTAAAATCTTCTGCTATAATTATTTCTTTTTCCTTATTGTTCTTTAAAAATTATGAAAAAGCTGATATTACAGTATTTCTAATTTGGTTGTCATGCAGAAGATAAAGTGTTATTATTATTATATCTATTTTAGGTTTGAATTTTAAATACATTGAGCATCAAAATTCATTTTTCATATATATTGAGAAGATGAAGTTAGTCAAAGTTTCAGAAATTAATATACAAGATCTATTGCTTGAAGAATTGTTTGGTTTGCTTACTATTATTGTGTATTGGTTGATTTATTTTAATAATGAGTGATATATGATGTGCTTTGTTTTGCTACATATAGTTATGTTCCTAAAATTAGATAACGATTCAAAGAAGTAGCTGAGTTTTCTATACTGATTAAATTCTTGTACACTAATATTCATTACAGATAAAAGATTACAAATTGTATTATTATTATTGAAGTCAGGGAGAGTTTTTTCAAGGAAGTGACTATTATTTTTGTTTTTTCTTATACTCATTAAAACAAAATTGGAAGAAGAGCTGATTCTGGATTCAGCAGCTTTGACTTGAAGACAAATTCAGTTGGCAGTTTTTTAAAGTAGAAATGTTTATATAATTAGTTCACTTGTATATTAAAGGTTAAGTTCTCTACAATGGGAAGTGTAATGTTGATGTGATTATTTATTAGAATATCTATGGTCTTCTTTAATGATAGGAATTTAAGCAAGACAGGTTGAATCCATTTCCTTGGGATTGGGCCATGATATGTTTCTTTGATTTTTCTTATTATCTCTTTGAAATTGAAAGAGTCTCTATGAAGGTTTATCATTGTAATATCTAGATTTTGTTTTAAAGATTCAAGATCTTTTAGTATGAACAGCTTGTTGATTTGAGATAAATCATTAGATATTTATTCTAAGCTCAGTGGGAGTTTGAATATATATGTTACCTTTAGACGATCCATTAATGGTTCTACATCTTCTTGGCTTCATACAAGCAATAGAATGTTGAATTCTTTACTATATTGGCATGGTTGAGGAAGAAGTTGTCGTGGCTTGATATAATTAAATGAAAGGGCTTTTAGCATTAAATTGCCTTTTCTTAATAATTGAATGGCTTTCTTTTTAGCTATAGGATTGTTGACTACTGGAAAATTAATGGCTAGTTCTGTAGGCAGTTCAGTATAAGAAGCAGGAGATGTTTTTTAGAAGGAGAAAAGTCAAAATATATGTCCGGAAGTTTGCCTGAAACATAGTAGTGATTGCAAAGATCATTGATCAGGACTTCTAGATTTTTAAGTTGAACTCATTTTGTAAGTGAAAATAGATTTTAACTTCAGAAATGAGTCTACCAGGGTCTTTCAGAAGGTTTGGTTTTTTTTTAAGAAAGTCTCAGGTAATAGGTTAAAGTTGTAATATGCTTTTAAGCTATATGGCAACTGATACTAGATATCTTGGTGTCTGAATGGGGATGAACTGTGATAGTTTGATTTTTATTGAGACTTGGATTAGGTCTGGAGATACCAGTAGTGAAGACAATGGTTTTTTTAATTTGAGTCTCACACTGATGTAATAGTTTGTCATAATCTATTTTGGGGACTGTTGGATCCATAAAATAATTGAACTCATATTTCAATAAGGCGGCTGCTTGCCAATACTTGAATGAAAATAAGTCTTAAGTTTTTAAAAAGACTACAAATAAGGCTTTGTTAATTATTAATCTGATTTTCTGTTGAGTTGCTCTGGTGATGAAGCGAATGTTGTGTTTATTGCAATAGTTACTATAGAATTGAGTTTCTATCTTTTTGTATTAGATCTGATGGTGTCCTTTGATTGTTTAATTTTGGATAAATGTGCAGAAAAATGCTCTGTCTCTTTAATCTATCTTAGTAAAGATTGTCTTTAGATTATCAGGAGTTCTGATAGATTATTTATTTTTTGTTTTAACAAAAAATTCTACTACTCATTTCAGTTTTCTGATTAAATTATCAACTTCACTACACATATTGATAATTTTGATATGATTGATTTGAGGGTCATCTGTACTATTAATTCTTTCACTTGTTATCTGATCAGTTCAAAATTGAGATTAAAATTTCCTCAGGTTATTCCTGATATCATCGGACTGTATAGATTCCAGTAATTGTACTGACAATCCTTTAGATTAGTTTGAATGCAAGTTTGTGACTGTATGTATGCAAGATAAGTTTACCAGATATTCCATAAATAAGTTGACAACCATCTGTATACTATTGATTTTGAACTTTGTTCTTGTGTGTTCGTCCCCTTTGTTATTATTATCTGCTTTTCTATTTTTTTTTCCATATGTTCAATATTGGTGTTTTTAACTATAAGCATAATTTTTTCTTATTTGCTTGATTGTTTATCAATTTCCATATCTGTTGAAAGGACATTTTCCAGACTCAATTCAGCATCCGTATTCCGTAAAAGGTTCCTAGTATTATTGTTATTTTTATCTTTTTTTTTTTGTGCGTTTTTAATTAGGTTTTTAATGAAACTATTTACTAATCTGCCTGATATTTCTGAATAGGGGTAAGTGGGATCAGGGATATGTTCTTCTGGTGGTACAGGGGTGTTTGAGAAAGGGGTCATAATTTTTTTGTCTATTAAGGAAAAGATTCCTGCAGACTTGTCTGTTGTAATATTTATTTTGTTCCAGGGATAATAGAGTTTGTAATCAAGGATGTGCTTCATTATCTCTCTGACTGCTAGTTCATAGTCAGTTCTCGAAAGTTTAAAATTGGCTTGATGGAATATGAATTCATTTAGAGTAACAATATCAATATTAGATGCAAAACTGGATACCACTATTATTACAGGTAATGTTTTCCATGTCTGTCATTTGGCTATAAATTTAACTTTAACAACCTCTATAGATATTTCATTATTATGGTTATGTGTGATATTTTTGACAGGGATAAGTCATGTTGGGAGGTAATTACAAATGGTGGGTGGTAGTTGGGTTTCAGTTACTGGTCTTATCAGGAAGACTTTAGAGGTTTTGTTTTGTATATATATAATTGAAAATCATAGAGGTTTAATATTAATTAGTACAACATCACGTAGATAGTATTCAGAATTTATATTTAAGAGGTTAAAGGAGCTGTCCCTCAACTGCTAAGTTTTTTTTTTTCCTGAAAATTTTGTTGCTTTCTATCTGTAGTATGTACTTTAAGGTTTTGGCAGAATGAGTTTTTAGAATTTTTCTATATAATCATTTTAATAATATGATTTTCAATTTTAATTTATAATTAAAAAAAATCTGAAGTTTTATTTTTATATTGTCTAACTATATTTGACAAGATCTAAAAAATACAATATATATTTTATTGATTTTTATATAATATTGAGCTTGAAATCTTGTAATTATAATTAAAAAATATTACTATTTTACTATAAATTCATAGATTTTTTTATATAATATTGATTAAATATTATTTAAATTAAAATATTTGTTAAAATATTTAAATGAAAATTAGAAATTAATTAAATATTTTAGTTTTTTTTTTTTTTTGAATACCCATAATCAAACTAGATTGTCAGTTTATTAATCAATTAAAAAAATATGTATATTTTCATTCGAGCAACATGATACATACTATAGTTAAACTATTATTTTAATCTAATTAACTCATTATAAGTATAAAAATGATTTATTTTGATAATCGCAGGATAAGACTTTTCAAGGGTCCACCTTGAAATCAAACCCTGCGATTTTAAAAATAACTCCATAATTTAATAAAAAATATAAATATACAGGTTTTTGTTTTAACTTATACAAAAATGGAACCTATAACATCAAATTGATTTGGAGGACAAAAATCTAAAAACGGAATTCAAAATCAAATACGTATTATTAAAAATAAAAAGGGTATTGCATATCTTGAAGTTAAACTTGATCAAGATAAAACTATGATATGTGATATTAAAAATTATAAACTTCTTCGTGAATTTACTTGGAAAATATATAAAAATAAATATAACGATAATTATTATGTAACAAA
>CAJVPT010002358.1:0-17915 GCA_910592055.1 Acaulospora colombiana | reverse complement strand
ATAAATTTGTACGTACTCATAACAATATCTAATAAACAAGGTGTAAGCCACCCAGTTAAAAAAAAAAAAAAAAAAAAACATCTATATGAAATCTATTCTACTACTATTTGTAGTATCTTGTCTTGTGGAGGTTTTATCTTTTTCCTCCTATATGGCTTGTATATCTAGAATATTTCATTTGTCAAGAAAGTTGAATAGAGGAATTTCTGGATGCCAAGAGGGTATAAAACATGCTTTAAAAAAGAATATTCTATTCTTTGATGGATTGTATATTGCATTGAAGTTACCCATTATGATTGTATAAAAACTATACCCATATTTTTCCTTGTTAAAACTTATTAAGTTATTTGCACTTTCTTGCATTGATATTTATCTGATGGAATGTAAACCTATATAATACAGATTTTATTTTTTCTTGTTAACGGATTTATAGTAATTATATAGCTATCTGTTTCTTCTACCAATACCACTTGTTTTTCAAGATCTTTTCTTATTAGTAGACTCACTCTTGCACTATATGGGGTATCTTTATTAGTGCTATGAAAGTGTTTATACTCTTTCTAATTATCGAAGGCCCATTTTGCATTACTATATATTAACTTAGTCTCACACAGCTCCATTATGCCTATACCTTGTTTCATTATCTCTTCTATAAGACTATATTGATTAACTTTGTCAATAATACCTCTAATATTATGTATGCCTATTCTTAATATATATTTTTTTTATGTTAATTTCTTTTTCTCTATTGTTATTTTGTTTGCCTTTACTTTTTTCTTTTTTTTGTTTAAGAAGTCAGTTTTTTCATTTTATAGAAATATTTCTAAATCTAAATTATCTAATTGCATATTGTTGTGATTTTTTTTTATTGGTGCTTGCCCTTTTTTGAGGTTTTTGCTGAAAATAAACTGGGCTTATTTTTTCTCTTGTTATTTTAAACAACTGATATGTCTT
Organism: Acaulospora colombiana; assembly: GCA_910592055.1. Taxonomy (NCBI): domain Eukaryota; kingdom Fungi; phylum Glomeromycota; class Glomeromycetes; order Diversisporales; family Acaulosporaceae; genus Acaulospora; species Acaulospora colombiana. The sequence goes on along the minus strand of CAJVPT010002358.1, from coordinate 16,961 downwards.
TTTTAGGAGCAATTTGCTCTTTTTTTACTATATCTTGTTGTCTATTGGTAATTGTTCTATCTTCTAGTCTGACTATTTGACTACTTAATTTTTTTAAATTGGTTAAGACACAGTATAGTGGATCTTTCTTCTTTTCTATTTCTATATTTGATTCATTTTTATTAGAGCTGCTATATTGGTAATGCTTTAGGTTACCAATAGGTTCTTTATTGCTTCCTATGGTTAAATCTTTATATCTTTTATTGTTTTTTTGTTTTATACTTCTAGTTTGAATTATAGAAGATCATTTTTAACTTCTTGAAGATGGATCTCTTAGAAGTGACTTTTTACTGACAGATAACTCTTATCAGATAAGGAAAAGGAGCTTATTGATTTATTATCAGATAATAAGTCCATAAGTATCTTGTTGTTTATTTTAACTTTTCTTTTTTGTACCTTGTCTCTTTTTCTTTCTGTTTCTGGGATCTTTTTACTTTTTGCTAATATATTCTTTACTCTTTATGATAAACGTAATCCTTGCAAAATAATATGTTGTTTACAGGCATTGTGGAAAGCTTCTTTTATTGCAAAGTATATAACTGTAAAGTTCTGTTTTTTCAGTATATAGGGGCTTCTTAGGATATAACACATATTTGTTTCTATACTATTGAATGCTCTGACTACTAAACTTGAGTATATCTTATTGGTATCTAGTAACCTTGCAGAGTTTTGGTTCTGTTCCATTAGAATAACATTAATCTTTCTGTCTGTTAATTCTTTCTTGGAAAAGATAACTCTAGTAGTCTTGACCCTTGTTTTTATTTTAACTTTATAAATGTATATATTTTAATCTCTCTATATTTTTTTAAATATTCTTTTATAAGGTGACAAGGAGTTTCATATTCTATATTTATTAAGCTAACATACTATATATCTTTTTCTTCCCTTTCTTTCATTGATCAAAAGATCTTCTTATTTAATATCCCTATATTTTATATTTGATTGTTGATTTTGTTTTCAAGCTATTGTAAACAAAAGGTCTTTTCTTTTCTGTTTATTTCTTCTAAATATTTGAAAAGCTCTTCTTTCTTCAGGTAAAAGCTTAACCATTTGTTTCTATTAATAAATTCTTTTTGAAAGAAGTTGCTTTTGTTTTGTAGCAATTTCAGTATATTACTCGAGTATACTTTGATCTCTTCTTTATTATCTCCTAAGATATTGGCTGTTATTGCTCCTACTTTATATTTACTCTTCTTGTTTATGAAGTAGGGATTTAGTGATGGGATTGCTTGTCTGTTTTTTGTTGCATAAAAGCTATACTTGATTATATTATGGCCTTAAATTTTGTTTTTAAGTGTTTCTGCTTCTATTTTCTCTTGTTCTTGACTATTTATTATTATTATTTTAATGTCTAATATTAATTCATTTTCCAACTCAATAGTAATCTCTATGGGAGTGGATTATGTTCTTGATGACTTTTTTTTGATTATATCTTAATACCTATTTTCTATATAGGATTGAAGTAGATTCTTCTCCTTTTTCTTTCCATTATACTAGAGATAAGTAATATATTGTATAAGGATTTGCTCTTTGTGAAATATTGTTTTATCTATTTCTAAGATTCTAGTGATGATGCTATTCAATATAGTATATGTTTCTAAAGCAGCTGTTATTATATAATTGTGAAGATTTATATCTTTTTGTTGGATAATTTGTTGTGTAACCCATAGCTAACTCATTTTATTTTGCTTCTTTGCTAATTGAACTAGTATTTTAATAATATCTTATTCTCTTTTGTTTATTAGCTGAAGTATCTGTTTTACTTTATTTATAATAGTTTATATATATAGATTGATATTATTGTTATATAGTTGTATTGTGTTATAAGTAGTTATGTAAGTGGATTAATTTTGTTCTTAATACTATTTCAATGACTATTGTTAAGTTTACTAGTCTATTTTAATATGGATAGGACTTATGTTATTATTTATTATTTAGTATTAATATTGTTTACTTATTTTGACTGATTTGCTTACCTGTATTTGAAATATTGTTTATATCAATTACTTGGTATTGTTTGTTATAATTATTAATCTTATCAATATAGTAGCTTTGTTATATTGCTATAGTAGATCTTAATCAAAAGTGTTTTAAAAGTTAATCCTTATACATGTATATATTTACATTACTTGTTGATATGATTTGATATTAAGGAATTGAAGGTCTGTATGTTAAGCTGTTTTGACCTTGGTAAGCTTTGATGTCCTTTTGGGCCTTGAAAAATTTGAGATTATTTGATTTATAGAACTGATTTATCTCTTTCCAAGATTTCTTGTAATATCAAGAAAGATATTAACCTGTACTGGCCTGGTTGCAAGCTTTAAGAAATTGATATTGGCTTCTCTTTTCTAACTGTGAATCAGTTATTATTTATTTGTTCCCTTTTCTATAAGTTAAGGAGATAAAACAACTGGTAGGAATAAAAGTCTTCAACCATTGCCTAATTTGAAGTATCTAACATAGTCTTGTTATAAGTTGAATTATTTTAAGATTTGTATTGTTGTTGCAAAAGTATGTTCCTTATATTTAATGTTGTCTCTTTTCTTTGAGTAATTTTTTAAAAGAAAATTATAAGGATCTGAAAATTTTTGCAAAAAAGTTTTTTTTCTATAACATAATATCAATAAATTATTAGAAAAATATATAAAGATATTCAATAAATTTCTATTTAAAATCATAAAACAAACATTTTTTATTAAGGTGTAACAAAGCTCAATTGTACATGGATAATGTACATCTGTACAGGGAGATCCAACTATATACAGCTTGCACCTGGTTATATACATCTTGAAAGTATATATAAGAACTTAATATCATTTATAGTACAGTTAATATAAACCCATTTTTAGATTATCAGCCTGTCAATGTGGCTTGTTGCTAGAAGAAACCTAACTACACAACTATTTACATTTATGTTACAATTCCCTTGATCTCCTTATAAGCCTCTAAACCTATAACATAGGACCCCTTTCATATTTTGTTCCATCAGATGTTCTTTTTATAGTACTTATTACAGTATATCTATAGAATACCAATATAGAGTCTTAAATATTATCTTGTTTTACCAGTAACCCTTTTACATGACTTATTATAGCCTACCTATAAGATAACTACGTGAAGTCTTGAATGGATATCAATTCTTAATAGAAATCCTCTTTTAACTAATGTGTTTAAGCTCTACTAGTCCCTTAGTTTTTATGGCATACAGATCTTCAGCTTATCTGCAGCAATTTGTTGTAATTTGTCTTGTGACGAGGTAACTTCAGCATTAAAACTAGTTAAAATGTCTTGTGATTTTTTATTATTCTGTGATCATATGGGATCTTAGTCACAGGTAACAGTAATTATTATTATAATATAGATGGAATCTTTTTGTATTACTTAGGTTTAAATAATACTACCTTGTAGTAGTATTGAACTCAGAAACAGTACTTGGTGATCTGAAAGCATTACTATTATACTATTGATCTATAGGTCTTAATAAAAATTTATAAAAATAAAATTTGTTATATATAAATATTTTTTATATGTTTTTAATATTAGTAATTTTTCCAAAACTTAACTCTTTCTGTTGATCCTTTGTCCATATACAAAAAAGATGTTTCAAGAAATTTTTTATTTCTTTGCTAATAAAGTCTTAACACTATTTTTAAACCAACTTGTAGTTTTATTTCAAGAGATATTATCAAATACTCTTCCTTATTTATATTCATTTTTAAACAAAAACTTGACTTTCAGTAACCTAGAAAAGTCAAAAAACACCTTCTCTATCAATGGCAAGAAAGTTCTGCAAGGAAGAAAAACCAATAATGTAGTACTTGAAACCTTTTATATTGAAACATGTCTATAGAGATTTCTAGCAATAGGAAATAGCAAATATAAGCTATATTTCAAGATATCTGCCCACTGTATCTTCTCTCTTATAGTCACTCAAATTTTTTTTTGGTTTTCTGGGGAATTTTGCCTACCTCAGTTTGACCTTGAATTTTAGATGACACAATCTATTGCAAAATATGATTAGTGAACATAAAACATATTAGTAGCTAAATATAAATAATTCCTGCTGGTCATTTTATATATTTTAATAATATCATTGATGAAAGAAAGAGAATCTATTGGTGCAAATTTTTTACTTCTCTGAATGAAGTGTAATTGAAGCAAAGAAATCATGAGGCCATTAGAATGAGCATTAAATTCCCTAAATGATGAAAAAGTGATTATTTGTTCAAGCTGAGATTTTCAACTTCTTATTATCCTAATTAGGCAAAATATGCGAAGGAGGTTATTTCTTTATTACAGTCAAGCAATAAGATCAAAAAGTAGAAGACTGTGAGTCACTACCCTTCTCTAGAATTGAGAATGTATTTTTTCAAACATTGTATAATGATATCATAATTGATGAGAATTCTATACTTTGTGAGACCTTCTTACTATTGCAAGGCAAAAAGACTATTGGAGAATCTGACTTTTTAGGCAATAAAAGATACTTACTAGTAAAATTCCTTTAATTAGGCATAGTTGTTGGAAGATATCAGTAGTTACACAATATAACTGAAAGGTTATATAAGAACCTGGGGTCCACTATAAGCCATTAAGATCTGTGTAGGTAAATATAAAATCAATACTAAAAGAATAAAAGTGATAAGCAAGATGCTGGATCTGAGTAGGCAATAAGTACCTTAGATAATTGCAAGAAAATAATCAATATCATGAATAGATAAGTTCTTCAGATAGTCAAGAAGAAGAAAAATATTATAGAAGGATTGGTTTCTAATGAGAGAAGATTTTTGGTAGAGATCCTTCAAAGGATATGGAGTACTTTTATTTATTTATTTTTTTTTTCTTTTCATGTAAGCATACTTATGTATTTTTAGATATTTTTCTTTCTTTTATTTTTTTTTTCCTTATTGTAATTTTTTAAAATCAGTTCCTTGAAAGATAATAGATAGTGATAACCTACTGGCAATAATGAATAAGTTAGGAGAGTCTTTTACATAAAACTTATTTCAAAGTGAAATATTGTTCTCAAGGTCACACTTAAAGGCTTAAACTCATTTGAGAATTGAAAGCTGTTGATGAGTGAGTCAACATAAAATTTAGTTTAGCCATAATATAATTGTCTAATGTATCTCTATCAGTTTTTTTTAAAATTAATAAACACATAATGTTGACTTGATCATAGGTTTTAAAAAAAAAATTTTTAATTTTTTCAAAACTTTATTAAGTTAATAATAATTTAGTCATTAATAGAAAATATTTTTTATATGATTTTGTCTATAGTTTATTTATTTATTTTTTTTAACCTACAGTTAGGTCAGTATGGCTTGTCTTTATTGTATATATAAAAATATTTACAAGATAGTTTTGACCTTTATATACCAACTTACCCATTATTAATAAACTATTTTTCTATATGCAACTTAGAAAATGATATTTCACTTCTTTACTGACTTAAATAAATTCTCTAGCCAATAAAATTATTGCCTATAGATCATTATTATAGATTATTTTAAATTCTGACTACAGTTAAAAACCAAATCTTTTTTTTCTATAATAAATTCAATTCTTGATGATTTTTATATACTTCATCTCTTCTTTTTTTAAAAAACTTCATGTTCCTGATCTTCTAAAAATATAGATTCTTTCTGTTTTTATATAATATATATATTGAATCTATATTTAGGTCTTTTGGTTTTTTTGTTCTTTTTAGTAATATTCTGCTTATTTTTTTACTCTATTACTTTTTTGCAGCAGCTGCTTCATATATTCTCCTTGAAATTTTTTCGCATTTTATAACAAAACTTATCAATTATACTTTGTGTAATTGTCAGAAAAATTTTGAATTATACTTTGAGATAATTTTTAAGAAAGTAATTTTATTCTTTTCCATATATTTACAAATGGTATTAAAAAAACTTTTGTCTGATCACTGAATCTTGTTTAACCATTACTTGTCTAGTTATTAATTACAGGATAAATTTTTTCTTTAACTTTGATTTTTTACTGATATAGCAGTTAATCTTTTCTTTTGCTTTTCTCTATATATTTTCTCTAATTTTTTTAGTAACCAGACATTTGAACAGATATTTAATATTTCTTCTTTAAGTTCATATATTGGACAAATCATTATAATATAAATATCTAATTTTCTTTTCTTAAGTATCTACAGTACTAGAAGTTCATTGTGGATCAGGTTAGTCAAAAAGCTTTTGTCTTTATTGTTTTTGAAAGAAGTATCAAAGTTATTGAATAGATTAAATTAATTCTAGAAGGTTAATCAGTCTATGATTTTGTTATTTTGAATTTATAGTTTTTGAATCCTTTTCTGTGCCATTTAATCTTTTTTAATCTTTTTCTTATTGAATATTTTAATAAATTTTCTAATATTGATTTTTATTATATGCTCACTTCATATGGCTATTGCAAGAATTGTTCCTAACTCTGATAGTTGAAACTAGATTATTAATTTCCTTATTGATATTTCTACTTGTAAACTTATGGACTTTCATGTCTTGACTATAGTATTACAATTAAAAAAGATTGAGACTGTTGTGTTTCAAGAAGCTGTATATATTGCAGTTAGTATGTTTAATATTTCTGTCTTGCTTGCTGATAATTATATTAATATTCTTATTGAGACCCTTTTCAAGCTTACTATTGTTTTCTCTTTTTTATAGGAGCTATTCATATAAAAAGTAAAATGATTAATTATATACCTTTTATTATATTTCAGAGCATCTATAAGTTTATCTATAAGTTTTTTTGATTAGATGGCTTGTCTTATTAATATAGCTTCACAGTTTTCTACCTGGATTTCTACTTCAGATCTAGATATTAGTAGAGTTACTGATTGTTGCTTATAGCTGTTTATCAATCTGTAGGGTTGCTTGACAGTAAGACTTGTTTTTCTTTTCTCAAATTTTCATGTTTATTTAGTCGTAAAAGAAGATAAACTTGTGATATGCTTACTTATATTATTTGAAATAAGTTATTTGGTTGAAATAGAGTATAGTTTCTAGTAAAGCTATATATCAATTGATATAAAGCAAACAGAATTTTGTTATTAAAGAATGATATTTTTTCAATATATCAATTGGAGAGCTAGAGCAGGTTATCTAGTATATTTTTCTTCTATTCAGATATATTGAAAAAACTTCAGTTTGAATATTATAGCCTATTTAGTCTAGTCCATTTAGTAACTTCCTTAAAAGATTATAATTATTTGTCATCTTTTTATAGATCTTTTTATACCAAAAGAGGACTGGTCCTTTATATTCATTGAAAAGAATCTAGATTGCACTCTATTCCTTAAGTATCATAATAGTTATATTTATGATTTGATCTAGGAATATGATCTTGTGCTTACAAAGTAATAGAATGATTTTTTCATGTTCTCTATTATTTTATAATATTGATTTAATAGATAAGATACCTTCTAAATAATTAAGAGTTTCTTTTCATCTTTAGTTTTGAAAGGTGATTTGTAGGTTTTTGGTTAGGCTAATATTGTAGCTGCCAGGTTTCCTTTAATCATTTTGTATAAGTCTACGGGATTATCTAAGATATTTTCAAGTTTCCAACCTTTGATCAGGCTTTGTTTCAATTAGATTATAATATTTATATTATAGATCTCATTATTGTTGAGCTAGTAGAATAGTGCTAATATATAGCTTTCCAATTATATTTTTCAAATACTTTTGAGATTATATATTTCTTTGTTATAAATACAACTGTTTGAAATTGTTCTACAGATAATAATAGATCTCTAAAGTATTTAGTATATAAAATTTTGCAGATTACTTATATCCCTTTTTGAGAGACAAAATTCATAACTCTTTACTTTAATAGGGACAAAAGTCAGAAAATATTATAAATTAATAATTTGAATAATAAAGAACAATTGTGGATAGTTTTTTTATAGTTGTTAATTTAAAAATTTGAATGTTTTCTAGTGAGGGACATTTGACTTTTGTTACTGTTTCCCCCTTTAGAGACCCATCTTTATCTACAGATCAAAACTTTGTTCTTGAAAACTTTTTTGAATATGACTGTAAGTTTATTATATATTTTTTCATTAAAGTATATATGTTACATTTTATATTCTATTCTTAGAATTAGCACTTTATTGATAATATATTGAAAATGTTTTTCTGTTAACTTCTTATTGGATATTGCCTGAACTATTATATTGATTTCTAATTTTATTAGACTAATTATATTCTAACTTTTTTGATTTGATCTTAACCAGATATCAAGTAATCTGGTCTGATGTTTTTTATCAATTTCATTAACCACAATATTCTCTATTTTAGAATAAGCACTTCTAGGATCTTGAGAATTTTATTTGATAATGAGAAAGACTGGCTTTGTTGTATTAATTTGTAACTCATTTGCTATATAGAACAATTTTGCTTCTTTCAAAATATGTTTTAAGTCTTTTTTGAATTTGATAATTTATATTGTGTCATTTATATAGGCTATAATTGCCTGCTTTAAGGAGAGCTTGGCCTTTTCCTCAGGTTTGTAAAAGTTGAACAATTATTCTTCTTTATAGTATAATCGAGATCAGTATTATTTTGGATTTTATATAGCAGCAGGTCATAAAAATTTTTTTATAACAATAAAGAGATTGTTTCTTCTTGATTTATACTGTCTCCTGCAACTATTGGATTAGAAAGTCCATTGGAAAGAATGATGTTATAACTTCTATTTTTGAAAAGATTCATTATAATCTTCTTAACATTTATAGAAATGTCTTGAAAAAAAATTCATCATTTTTTTTCTTTTTTCTAACTTCTTTATATATACTATTTAATAGATAAATGGATTCTGCTATACTTTCTTCTAATAAGTCAGCAAAGTTTGAACCTTTAAAGATTTTGTATTGTTTACATATCCTTGATAGATAATTGATAAGGATTTTGGTAAAACATTTTCAAGCTATTTTTAAAAAAACAATGGGTCTGATATTGTTCAATTAACATCTCCAAGGTTCAGAATGCAATAAAAAAATTCTATTTATTACCTATAAATCATTCACCATGCTTAGCTGTGACCATATCTTTCATGGACTTTATATTGAGAAAAAGATTCTGCTTACTATATCAAATAAATGTCTCTTTCCTAAGTGTGAAAAAAGTATTGAGCTTATTAATAAAGTAAAATAATAAGACTTTGTATCTTCTGAAATAAGTGATATTTCGAATCTGATTGATGAATTCACCTGTAATATTGGATTTAGTTCTTAAAAAACTTCATCATCCCAGGATCAAAACATGGATATAGATGGAAATGAAGAAATAGAACATTAATTTGAAATTCCATCCATCCTACCAAAAAAGTGTATGGCAAATCTATCAACAAATCACCTATAAGAAAACAAAGAAACAAGTATTAAAGGAAAATTCTCCCATATTAAAAAAACATATTGAAAAATTGACATTGATACCTGAACATTCTGAAAAAGTGATAGAAGTCAACGAAAGCACTAAAAAATTTTTGTTGCATTATAGCAAAATTATGTAGATTGAATCTAAAAGTGAGATAGCAAGTAAGGAAGTTATTGAAAGTTATTTTAACTTTGGTGAAGCTATGAAAAAATGTTTCGATCATAAGAATTTGAAACATGGAGATCGAGCTTGCTTGGCTCTTGTTAATTACGAAATCCGAAAACTCCCCGATAATATCACCAATGATGCATTGAAAAAAAGAAAGGAGAGAGCAGGAAAAATACATGATTTATTTATTAGTATTGGTAAAGAGAAAACAAGAAACATTAGATCATTTTCGGCATCAAATATTTCAAACAAGTCAAGAAAATATTGATTATGTGATAGTTGAAGTTTTAAAAAAGGAACACAGAATATGATCGTTACTGCGCCACATTACTGCGCTAGTGGCATGTCTGCATCTCGGAAAACCAGACAATAAAAAATTTTGATTGGTTTAACATATTGTATATACAGTATGCGACGCGAAGACGTCTTGAACTTTTAAGCTTCGTGCAATTTAAATTTAAATAAAATCAATCAATACTTTCAGACTAGTCAGGTGGGTTATAATCTTTTTTTCGTTTTTACAATTTACTGATAGCTTTGTTAAGAACGAAAAAGCGCCTGCGATAGACTGTCTTGTTCTATCGGAAGCCAGTAATGACAATACTGGCAAGTCATCGTCCAATGGATGGCCGGCTGTTTCCGGAAGACAAATTTATTAAGGATCTGTTAAGCGCATAAGGCGCCTGCGATAGACTGTCCTGTTCTATCGGAAGCCAGTAATGGCAAGTCATCGTCCAGTGGATGGCCGGCCTTAAGTGAATAACAGTTCACCTCGACAGTTATTAATTGACTTTATTCGACGAGACATTATTTTTAATAAATTTATTGAGATCACTAAATAGGAAAGAAGGAAGTTAACATAGGTTGGATGCTTTCGTGCAATAACCCGACTCCTCTAGAATTCTTTCGCCGGATCCAGCCAACACATCAACCTCGTGCATTCGAAAAATATGATAAAATTCTTGATCAAGCTATTAAATGTTGTAGAGATCCAGAAAAGCAATCGACTCTAAAAAAAGTGAAAGAAACCGCTAATGTATGTAATCGAATATATTTTGCTCAAGTATATTAGGAAAGCAGTTCTAACATCTGTTTTTCACTAAATAGTGTAATTCAGACTGGAGCGTGTGGCTGATAGAGAAACAAGCGGTATGTTCAATCATAAATTTTCGACAAGGTTCTTGGCTAACCATGATATCTTCAGATGAAGATTCGTAACGAGGTCCATTAGACAAATGTTGAAATTCATAGAGAATTAAACAAGGTCGTCGGAAGAGGACAATAGAACCGAATGGAGAAAACTTGCGAAAAAAAACAAAAATAATTGGACGGTAAGCTAAATTTGCGATTGTTCACGAAACATTTAAGTAAGTTCTTATAATAATTCCAATTTAAAGAACAAAAGGATGACAACGAAACAGGACTGTCAAGTGGAAAATGTAGTCAAAATGAGGTGAATGATTTTAATACATTGTTTGATATGCTATTGAGTATTGATACCATTTATTTCTTTCTAACTTACCTTTATTACATTATCAGAATTCATCGTGTGAAAATACAGCAAGAGCATATTTAGAAAATATGAAAAAAAAAATTGAGTCATATTGGCCGTCTTATGAAAAATCATTCCGAAAAATTAAGGAGGAAAATAAATGGTGCTTATCTTCGAGAAGAAACGTGGAAGATGTTCTCTATGCGTATGCATCAAAGTTGGAGATTGAGAAACCGGTCCATTCCTTTATAATCGACACAACAGATGATAATATCAAGAATTTATTTAGCGAAACTGAGTAGGATGAAATTATGAATGTTAATAAGAAAACTGTACCGGCCATTGACAAGGATATTGGGACGCATTTGATGAGCTACAAAAAGAAAACCCCTCAGAAATGCGAGCACATGTTATGAAACCGCGGTTAAATACGACTTATAACGTAGAAGATCATTTCGATTTTCAATACATTCATATTGTTTTTTCACATCTATTGGACGAATATGAGTTTCCGAAGAACCGATTGGTACAACCGCATGCGGAAGGGTGGTACGCAGTCAATATTTGGGGTATATTAATTGATAAAGCATTCTTAAATGTTCCCAGCATAGATCTTGTCCGTGGTGAGACGTGTAGCGTTGCATCAAGCAACCGAAGTTATGATGATGAGATGTACATGGTGAAAGGCAATAGAAAAGCACTGGGCATCGAATTTATGGTATTATTCAAAACTTAGTCAACAACTGTGAATACGGAGGAATTGAAGTCGCGAAAACATGTCAAGGTTTACATGATAGGAAACAATTAGACGATTCGGGCAAGTTATCATATCTTCAGAAATCAAAGACAAACTAGACAATGAAGTAATAATAGAATAAGATGAGAAAGAAACAAAAAAAAAGAATATCCTGTAACAGGGAGCTGTGAAGTAGTAGATATATATTTTCTAAAGATAAAATAAGATCCAATATAGAAAGTACACAAGATCCTTTAAAGAGTATTCTAGTCAACCTGGAAAGACTACATGCTAGAATAGATACTTTAGAGAGATAAACAGTTTTCAGAAGATCAAGACTCAATAATAGAGAAGCAAATCATTTCTAAAGGCACATCAATCCTTGATAACAATTAAAAATATAAAGAGCCCACTGCCTCCTTGTTAAAAACCACAAATATGGACAACAGATGAACTCTAATAAGTAATAATATAAGAGGTGAAGAATCTAGATATCTCAACATTTTTACAAGATGAGCAGATAACTTTTCTAAATAACAATACTAGATATAGATTATTAAAGAAAACCAAAAAATGGAATGAAATATGCAAAAAGGTGATTAGAATATATATATATAATGTTAGAGATATTATGAATAAAGCAAAACAACAAAATCTAATTGAAGAGATATTAAAATAGGGAATAGGTATACTGGGATTATATGAAACAAAATTAACTTATGTTAATGTACAATGGATATTCAACAACTAGAAAAACTATAAACATTTTCATAGTATTAATAAGGACACATCATTTAAGGCAAGAGTTTATCTCTTTATCAAAAGAGATTGAAAAAAAATTATATCAATAAAAAAAGAAAAAAATATATACTATTGCTACCAACATGTTTATAAAAAAGATCTATATTATACAAATCTATATTCCTTTAGACAAACTAAGATATAAAATAATATAAACCAAAATAACTAGTTTTATTAAAAGAAAATATGAACAAGACCATTACACAATAGTTATAAAAGATTTTAAGCAGCCTACAGCTTATCAGAAGATAGAAAATCTTTTTCAAAAGTAAGTTTCAGATTATTATGATGATCTAAAATTCTACTATTCAACTTTCTTAATAAATAGGACTTTGTATATATGCAAGTCATATGAGAAGGCAAAGAAAAATCTAATAAGTAATAGTTAAATAAACTATATTTGGATTTTGCATAATCTAATAAGTTATCAATTGCTTTAATTTAATAATTAAGATATAGAAGATATTATAAATAGTAACTACACTATGCTTCTAATAACCTTACATAATAAAACTCTTTTTACAAGAAATAGAATAACAAAACTTATCACAAATATACTAAAAAGAATTAATATAAAATAAATATCTTCATTTCAATAACAAGTCTTATGTGAAAGTGTAAATCATAAATTTAAAATATTATTAAAATTATTGCTCCAAAAAGATTTTAATCAAGATAAAAAGAAAGATTAGACAAACAAGTTGCAAAAAAACTTTGAAAAACTATTATATAAAACAGTCTTTAATAAACTAGCAATAAATAAACAATCTAGTTAGAAGAAAAGTATTACAAGCATAATGTTAAATTCATTAACTAAAAAGGTTCTACAATTTAAAAACTTTACAATAAAACAAAGATATTAAAAAAAATAAATAAGCTACAGGTCCTTAACTATAGAAAAACATAATAGTACTCACAATCTAAATCATCCGATTGAGAACTATTGCACCCAATATAGTATTTCTAATATACTATGGAAATCTTTAAAAAAAGTATCTAAAACACTATAGAAGGCCTTAAATTTATATATCAAAGATTAAAAGCCAAAAAAATGAGATAATATTAAAACTATTTTAAAACAAAGATATAATGATCTGAAAAACAATCAAAGATGTATGGTCAGCTCTTTAATCAACTGAAATAAAAGCAAAATAGTATTAAATATAATTAATATAAAGCAAAATGATAATAAATATATAATAACAACAAAAGAATAAAATCAAAAAAAAATTAGATAGTATTATTGCAAGGCCTTCAAAAAAGAAAAACTAGCTATGACAGTCTATCAGAAGATTGAAAAGAAAAGTACATATCAAAAGAATATATTCAAATAGATTGATATAATGAACTACTTAAACTAAATTTATAAAAAAAACTAAGTGAAATATTAAAAGCACTATCCAATAATAAAGCATTAGAAAAATCTCAAATCAGTTATAAAATAATAAAAAGATTAAGTCAAAAGAAAAAATTTTTTAAAAAGAATGTCAAATAATTTTTTAAGATAAAAAGTTACTTTAAAACATTGAAAATAAAGTCATATATATTCTATAGTTAAATTCAAACCTTGAAATTATGAACTCTCAAATACTAAATCTATTATTCTACTAGAGATTATAAGAAAGTGTTTTATAAAAATCCTTATTAATAGAATGAGAAATATTTGTAAAAACAACAATATTATCAGAGGATCAAACTATGCAGGGCTGCTAGGAGAAAGTACAGCAGAACCTATTCAGATCCTCAATAATATTTATAAAGATATCAGAAAAAAAAAAAAGGAACTATAGATATTTTTTCAAGATATTACAAAAGCATATGATACAATTGGTTTAAATATACTAGTAAAAGCAATAAAAAGAATTAAAGCTTCAAAAAGTAAGTTTTATAAAGTTTATAATGAGCTTTCTCTAAAATAAAGAATTTTAAATCATAATTAAAAATGACCTTATAAAATCAATAGTAGTCAGAGATGAAATTGATCAAAAGAAAATCGTCTTTTTTCTACTATTAAAAATTTTTTAAGATTTTCTTCTTTTCAAAATTTAAACCAATATACAAAGAAGATATAAAATATCAGTTACAAAAAACTCTGGTTCAAAAAAATAGATTACAAGAAAGCTATAATTAAGATATATAAATATAGTTTTCATGAATAATATAATATGAATAGAAGATATATAAATAACATAATTAAAAAAAACTCTTTTCGTCAATCACCCAAACCACAAATTTTTAGAAAAAAACTTAAATAAAATTTCATTCAAAGGTAAGCAAAAAGAGCTTGAAGATAGTCCCTCCAAGACTATACATAATGAAAATGAATTTTTTATCTTAGACATTGTCTTAACAGGCAATAAAAAATCAAAAATCTCTGTTATCTATAAACAAAACAAAACTTCTTTCGTCTTTGCAACAAAACCAGCCTCTCACCTTCAAGTTCCTATCCTTCAATACTACACTACATCCTGGCTAATTCCAATTATTAACCCTCTCAACTCAGATTCAAATTTAGACTAAAAATTGTTTACATCAAGTTTGAAACCAAAAAACAAACTTTATGAGTCTCTTCCCCTTTCCTCAATGTTTTAGTCGAAATTCTTCCTCACAATGACCTCACTATTCTCAACAAATTCATGAAACATCAATCAACCTTTCATTTATCAGTGAATGACAGAACACTTGCAGTTTGTCAAGTCATTAAAAACACAATGAATTACAAACTTCACTGTCACTGGAACCAAATATCCATTTCTACCAACACCAACTCCAACACTTTTTTCCTCAAGAAAAGGAAAATCTCCATATTCCCTCAAAACACTCCCATATCACAAGATATTGATTAGCAGCCCACAAAGATTACAAATTAAGATTTCTCTTATCTACCTGCAGCTAAATTAACTAATAAGGAAGGCGATCGACCCTTTAATAATAACAAATCAGGCAATTTTATTAGTGATAGCACACCTAAATGCACCAATCAAGTTCAACCTCCTCTAGATTAGAACACAGCTACAGATATAGAAATCGATCCCAGTAATAAACAATCAACTCCTCTCTTATGAGCCAACAAAACTGAAGACATATTTAATTCTGAAAACATTAAAAATGCAAGCCCACTAGACTATCAATCCTCTATTACTGAAATGGCAGCAATCATTAATAATATCAATCTCTCACCTAAATCTCTCATAAAGATGTTTATAAAAATCAGAAATCTTCCTCGTATCCCATCCCCAAAGGCCTTATCAACAGTTCTTACAAAAATCTTATACAAAGACAGAGTATTCTTTAGATCCTTTGCCAAATCTGAAGAGCTAAAAGAAACTCATCAGAGAGAATATGAAAAGCTAGTAAAAGACTTTCAAACTAACTACCTCAACAAACATAATATTGGCTATATCAACAGGACCACAAAAAAAATCAATATCGTCATCAACAAATCCATCTTTGCTACGTATTTATGAACCTCAGACCTCCACACTCTTCGATACTGACAAGTTGCCCAGTTTCTAGAATATGGCTTCAATTACTTATTGACCCTACACTAAGAAGATAGATTATAAAGCACTCCTGATGTATTCAGAAAAACTTATTAAAAATGTTCTCCCAGAGCTTCCCAAACATTCTAATGAAATCCCTTCCAGAATCAAAATCAAATTGCCCCATGCCCTCCCACTAGAAGCATCTTCTATGACCGCCACAATGGCTCAAGCATTGAGATACTTCTATAACTTTGATCTTTTACCTGAAAGTTTCTTCAAAAAACTACCAAATCTCCTATCGGATCCCCAGAACCTTCCCTCTGAATTCAAATCCATTTTTCCCATTACAGAATGAGCACAACTTCGTGTTCTCAGACAATTAGTCAATCAACTACGTGAAAAGTTCTACGTTTCCCAACAAACTTCTAGATAAATATTTCGATCTTCCCCCTCCAAAAATCAATCTTCCTGATACGTACCAATAGTGTTCACAATTTTGATCTGAATCTGATTGATCCGTGAATCGGATATGAATCAGATTGGATCAAATTTCAAAAATTTTAATCTGATCTGATTCAGATTGAATCGAATTTTAAATTTACAAAATTATCGGATTCAAATCAGATTTGAATCAAACCCAATATATTGCAAATAAGATATGCACCAGCCCATCAGTCCATATAAATTGTTATATAACTATTTAATTTTATTTAAACGAACTATCTAGAAAATTAAAATCAAATATTCTAGGAAATTAAAATAATTTTTTTTTTAAAAAAAACAATATAAAAAGCAAGCTAAAAAAAATTCACTACTTTGTTCTTCTTGATAATTTTTTAACATTTCTTTGC
>CAJVPT010002357.1:0-17916 GCA_910592055.1 Acaulospora colombiana | reverse complement strand
GCATGTTTAATTCCTTGTGCTATTCACATTTCCCCATTTAACTTTTAAATCGAGGAATCTGAAAATGCGATAAGATGAAAGTTAAGTTTGGCAATCATAACGTTAACAGACTTATTGTATAAACTCAACTCACCTCGTGGTACAACTATAACCTTGATAATCTATAAAGTGTAAAGTCAATTAGTCTGTATATTTCATCGTTGTGACTAACAAGATTGTAGAGAATGAACCTACCGAAATTATCATTGGGATTGCAGTGACATTTCAATTGTAATTTTTCGCTAGTAGGACAATGCATAAATGGTTCATGACGATACCCTATTTCGTTGAAGAAATGCACTTGGTGTTTTTTTAGGAAAAGAGCAGCAGCGATTGAATGAACGGGAGCATCACCCCAACTAAAAAAAAAAAAAAAAAAGGTAATGAGTAAATTATTTATCTATTAATTGATCACTATTAAAAACATACTAACCGTTCATAAAAGAATCCACCTTTATCATCAAGGAAGTCAAAGAACTTGGTGTACGCTTCACCTCTCCACAAATTCAGATCCCCAATTTCAAAGTTTGACCAAAAGTGACACCTGTGGCAATAGAAGATGAATAATTACCCACTTAATATTAAAGAACTCACTCCTTAAATAAGTGATATCATCGTCATACAAATTATAAGATACGCCATCATCATTAGATATAAATTCCATCAAATTATCTTTTTCTATATATTCTGGATATTTTTTTGAGAATTCCTTGACACTTTCCCATAAAGTAGGTATGGTATTCGGGTACTCATATAGTGAAATAGTGAAACCTGAAAGTTATCGTAATCGTTATGAGATTTGCACAAAATATGAAATCAGATGAGTTGATCAAAGTAGAAAAGAATAATCACCATATTTGATATCATTCTCTTTCATGTACATGAACGGATCAAAGTCCAAATCACAATAGAATTGAACGCCAGGTTCAACTCGCCAATAGTAATCATATTTTTCTAATAATTCGTGTCGATAGAAAAACCCGGATTCAAATCTAAAATAGATTTGTCATAATTAATGGTGCAATGGTGGACGGTAAATCTCGGACCAAAACCTACCTGCACATATGACGATATGGCAGGCTGTCACCATATATTACATTATTTTCTCGCATTTTGGCCATGTTCCTGTTGACACGATCCAAATCAATCATTTCCGGAACACTCCAGTGTTTTCTAGGGATTAATCCTATATTATCCGATGGTATTCATATTATGATACATTATGTAGTATTTATTGCTAGTGTCATTTCAAGAAAAAAAAGTGTTTACCATATTCGGTTTTTGATTTGGTCATCGCGCTAGTGAGCATCTTGAATTCTTCGGTAAATGGTTCGTTATTCAGGAACACATACGGATAGTTGTATTTATGATTGTATCTATCTTCTAATTGTCTCATGGTGGCTCGAAAACTATGCAAATCACCGTTTCGGATCAACACCACAAAGGCGGCTTTAACATTACTACCAGGCTGTGTCTGTCCTGAATCATGCTGTTTCTGTTCCGACTCGTGTTGCTTATGTTCCGAGTCATGTTGCTTGTGTTCTGAACCGTGCTGTTTATTCTCCGAACCATGGTCAATAACTTTATGTTTTGGACGTGGTGGTTCAATTTCTCCGTCAACCACGGGATACTCGGGTGAAGACCATTGTTTCGAATATTCCGACCTTGGATTGGTAATGGTTAACACCCAATGAAAGAAAAATAATGTTGCTACGGCCAAACCAAAATACTTTAAATTATTTCGTTTTAACATGATGGAAAACTCCCTTTTCCATTAGAGGCTCAAAAAGAAGAACAAAAAGTGAGAAGAAAAGTTATATGTATAATAATAATATGTTTGTGTAATACACGATTATTTGTTCGATTTGGCAATGAGGGATTTGCGTTTGCACAATTATGGATTAGGTTTTACCACACTCTAATATTATTGGGCGAGAAAGAATATAAATATAAAAAAACGACTTTCTATTATGAACCGGTTCATAGCAAAACGAACTGTCCTTATACTGTATTTCATGACAGGAATTAAAATTCGAATTAATATATTAAAGTAAAGATTTCTTTTTTTTTGTTTATCTTAGCCGAAGACCCGTAAGCACAACTTATATATAGATGGTTGCCAAAAGTCTGCGAACACTATTAGTTAATTTTTATAGTGTTTACAAAATTAAATTCGGATTTTAATAATTATAAAAAATATATATTTTATAAATCAATGATAGTCAAAGAATATTAAAATTTATATTAAAATTTAATTTTATTTTATCAAAAAAATATTTATTCACTATTTATGTAATTACCAGTACGGAATCTGTTTTTTTTTTTGGCCACACTTATTGACGTTTTAATGACATGCAATGCACCATGAATTTTAAACCACACGTAAGATCGACGTCACTGAACCCAACGGAGAGAGTTCGGGGATAATAATTTTTGTACGCGCGTGAGGGAGCATTATCATTACGTAACACAAAGTATACTCAATGTGTATTTAAGGGATTCATCTTTTTTTTTGACTGTGAACGTAACTCGTTTTAAAGTCAACCCAAATTCGTTTAATTCACACATTTTGCGCCAATGTCAAACAAAATCCAACCCAACACGTCCACTCCTGGCAGAAATGCAACGAGACTATTGGTGGTTTCAAATCGTTTGCCGGTTACAATTACAAAGACCAATGATGAATATGCTTTCAGGATGTCTTCCGGTGGCCTAGTGAGTGCACTTAGTGGCTTAAAAAAAATGATGACCTTTACTTGGATTGGTTGGCCTGGTCAGTTTTTTTTTTTTTTTTTTGAAAAAAAAAAAGTGGTTTCGTAATCATGGAATAACAGATCAATGGTTATTCATGTAATCTACTTATTGCAGGACTCCATATACCCGAAGAAGAAAGAAAAGTTGTCACTGAAAAATTGAAAGAACATTCTTGTCTTCCTGTTTTTGTCAACGATGATCTAGCAGACCGTCACTATAACGGTTTCTCAAACTCAATATTGTGGCCGTTGTTTCATTATCATCCCGGTGAAATTACTTTCAATCAAGAGGATTGGGACGCCTATGAAAGTGTCAATGGTCTTTTTGCCGATGCTATTAACAACATCGTTCAAGATGGTGATTTGGTTTGGATTCAAGATTACCATTTGATGCTATTGCCAAGTATGTTGAGGGAGAGGATAGGCGATAATAAACAGGATGTTAAGATTGGATTCTTTTTACACACTCCTTTTCCTAGTAGCGAGATTTATCGGTAGGTTTTTGGAAAAACGAACTACCTCGCAAATATTAAAAGTTTAACCATTGTTACCGATCTAATTCGCGCGAACAGGATTCTTCCTACCCGTAGGGAGGTTCTCATCGGGGTCCTGAGTTCAGATCTCATTGGATTCCACACATACGATTACGCTCGCCACTTTTTGTCCTCATGCACTCGTATTCTAGGTCTATCAACAATGCCCAATAGCGCTGATTACGAAGGTAGACACGTGCACGTTGGAACGTTTCCCATTGGAATTGATCCAGAAAAATTTATCGAAGTACAATAAATATTGTTGCTGTACTAAAGAATATCTGTTCATAATTTCTTGAAATTTCACACCGCATCACATTTTTAACTCGTCTCCTTAAATCACCCTAGGGATTGAATCAGTCAAAAATTCAAGAACGGATCAAAGCATTGGAAGAAGAATTTAAAGATGTTAAACTAATTGTCGGTGTAGATCGCCTTGACTACATCAAAGGTGTTCCACATAAGATTCATGCTTTTGAGGTATTCCTGAGTGAACACCCGGAATGGGTCGGAAAGGTTGTCCTCGTTCAAGTGGCTGTGCCCTCTCGACAAGATGTTGAGGAATATCAGAATGTGCGCAACCTTGTTAACGAATTGGTCGGGAGAACGAATGGCAAATTTGGAACAGTAGAATTTGTTCCAATTCACTTTATTCATCGGTCGGTTTCTTTCGATGAGCTGGTTGCGTTGTACGCAGTATCGGATGTTTGTCTGGTGTCCTCCACCAGGGATGGAATGAACCTCGTTTCTTATGAATATGTTTCGTGTCAACAAAAGAAGAATGGCGTACTGATACTCAGTGAATTTGCTGGTGCGGCTCAATCATTAAATGGTGAACATTGTCAAACATCATCTTGCTTACATCAAATTCATGAAGGTATATTATGTATGTATTAATTAAATTTCATGTAAATATTCGAAGGTTCTCTCATTGTGAATCCTTGGAACGCCGAAGAGCTTTCCAATGCAATCTACGAAGCTGTTAATATGCCCATTTCTTTGCGCAAATCAAATCATCAAAAATTATACCGATATGTTAATAAATATACTGCTGCCAATTGGGGTACGAGTTTCGTTAATGAACTGAAGGTAATTAATTTACTTGATAACTAGCTATCAGTATGCTCTTAATTTTGAAGGCAGTCGACTCAACGTAAACTGTCATTTAGCGCGTCTTCGAGGAATACGGTGTTCGCGAAAAACTTCGACATTTGGAATTTAGAAAAACAGTGGAATCGGCGAAAAGCGCGAAGAAGCGAGTCATCTTGTTGGATTACGACGGTACTTTAACTTCTACAGGCACGATGCCGGAATTCGCTAATCCGTCTAGTAACATTCTAAGAATCCTCAAGGTGCTTCAAAGTAAACCCAACACATACATATACATCTTATCCGGTCGTGGACGTGTGCATCTCGATCAATGGTTCGAAACAGTTGGAGTCGGGCTTTCTGCGGAACACGGGTGTTTCTATAAGCATCCTCAGTGTTTGCAGGGACAGGTCGACCCCACTAAACATGGTATTTCGGATGGAAGGATTATTATAGATGAGACCGATGGCTGGTACAGACTTGTTGAACAAGTCGATCCTGCGTGGAAAGAGAAAATTTTGCCTCTATTTTCGCATTATACGGAACGAACTCCGGGCTCTTTTATCGAAGAAAAGGAGATCAACATAACATGGCATTATCAGGGTGCAGATTCCGAATTTGGAAATTGGCAGGCGAGCGAGCTTCAAGTTAACCTAGAGAAACTTCTGTGTCACATTCCTCTATCAGTAAGCGTTTACTGTTTAATGGGTATACTTACTTTGGCATGATCGGTTTAACTTATTTCACTTTGTCAAAAATTAGATTGTATTCGTTAGTAATAAGGCTTTGGAAGTTCGACCGGTAACGGTTGACAAATCGACCGCGGTTCGGGCCATCATTAAAGATCTAAGGCAATCGGAGGATGATGTTGATTTTGTTTTGTGTATTGGGGATAGCAAAAGCGATGAACCAGTATTTTCCATATTGAAAGAGTTAATGCCGGATTGCTACACAAGCACTGTCGGAAAGAAACAAACTGAAGCAAAGTATTACCTTGAAAATGTGGGGGATGTTCAAAAATTGTTAGAAATATTGTCACGGGAATTATAGATGTTTATCATCTTTAAAATACTTTTAATATAATAACAACGAGTCTTTGAATTAAAGCAATCCTAACGGGAAGAATTGATTACTGAAACTTGATTTATACGGTACATAAAAATTTTTTTTCTTGGAATTATTTATTTGTTCGGTCGGCCGGTACAGATCACTCGATGCAAAATAAACAAAGAAACAGATAAACAAATAGCATGGTTAATGCAAATGCATCTCCTACATACCGTCGGTGGCATATGCAGAAGAGAATCATCGTGCAACGACGCGCATTCGAAAAAAGAACTGTGCAACACGTCCTACACCTTGAAATTCCTGAATCATCGTTCACCACTCCTATTCCTCCTCTAATCTTTATCATTTCCCAAGATAAATTCTTCGTTCCTGAGGAATTAATTACAATTAGACGCGTGCAACCTTGATGGCTGCATAAGAAGTGTATATACCGTAAGTTGCGTGTAAAGTAGTGACCCCAAAGGAAACATGTTTAAAAAAATATTTAGTCGTCGGAAAGCATACATCAAGTATCACGAAGAGGAATTTATCGTCGTGTGGTGTTCGAACGACCAGATGACAATTTTTACTAGTTGGGATATGAAATTGACGGGGAGGCAGAAATTATCGAAGCAATTGGTGAAAAGGAGGAAGAATTTTGTTAAAGTGAATAGAATTCTTCATATTAATTACGTGGCTTGCCAATGAGACGGAACTCCTCGGAGATTCATTAATATTCTTTTTCTATTATAGAAACTCAGAGTACTTTTCAACAAACCAAGACCCGAAGATGATATGGATTTCTGGTGTTGTGGCAGTTCGAACCCATTCTGTAAATACATTTAGATGTCACCGGATTGACTTATAGAAAAAAATTTTGTAACATTCGGGCTCCTTTTCTGTAAATACGGGACAATGCTCGTACTTTAAAATGTCGAACAAACGAGCATGTACTTATATGCATTTGATGTATAGGAATAATGTTAAGATGTTTAGAAAAAAAAACAAATATATACAGTATATATTTATATTTATATATTATAATAATAATAACTTATTAACCATCAAAATTATCTCGAGCACATTGTACATTTTTTAAAAAAGATTGCACGGTTTAATAAAAGTGGCAAAACAGCCCATGTGAGATACACACCAAAGGACCTTTTTTTGTCATAATACTCGAATATTCTTTACTTAAATTTTATTGGCTGTAAATAAACTCGGTGCCTTTATAAGTAGACGTTAAACTCAATTCTCACCTATTCACTTTCTTCCGAATTTTGATTGTCATTTAAGATGACGTCGATTGATTTCCTTGTCCAAGAATGGCTTCGTTTAGATAGGGTTTGTTGACTTTATGAATCTACCTCTGAAAATTGACAATTGATTAGTGCCATGCTTCTTAAGAAAAGATTTCTGATTAGAATCCAAAAACACGAAGTGAGATTGAAAGTTTGAGGGGTAATGTTGAAGAATTGGAAAAACGCCTTCGTAATAGAATTTCGTTTGGTACCGCCGGTAACCCAATCATCATCCATTTAATTCGGCGTCAGTCTTTTCATCTTGATCTTGATATATTCGTTGTCGTTCTCTAGGTTTGCGATCAAGTATGCAAGCCGGGTTTTCAAGGATGAATGATCTTACGGTGATACAGGCTTCACAGGTATTACCCACTAATTTAATATCTAGGATGAATTGATCAATAAAGTCTTTCTCATTCCGACTTTAGGGCTTCTGCATGTATCTTGCGAACACCATCCCAGAATCGCGTGACCGGGGTGTGGTAATAGGATATGACCATAGGCATAACTCCGAGAATTTTGCAAGATTAAGTGCAGCAGTGTTCTTATCGAAAGATTTCAAGGTCTATTTTTATCGTGGCGTTGTGCATACTCCATTAGTGGTAAATTTTAATTCTCGGATTTTAATTTTAAAAAAATTTTTTTCTAATAACTTGCAAGATTTTAATCGGCTCACACATCTCGTGCGCTCTTCTTCTTAGCCGTATGGTGTTAAGAAATTGGAAGCGGCTTGTGGTATCATGATCACTGCTTCACATGTAAATTTCCAATTACCCGTTATTCTCCGGGAATTCAATAAAACCTATTTGATATTAATCTCCAAAAACTTTCGTTGTCTTAGAATCCCAAGGAAGATAACGGATACAAAGTGTAAGCTATAGTGTATATATATGTATATTTTCATATAATACTCGTTTAAAGTCTGACAATCTCGTATTTATCCAATTAATTAAGATACTGGGAAAATGCATGTCAGGTGAAGAATAATCTCCCAACTGTTGTCCAATTTATTCTGTTTAACGCCCGCGAGTTCACAATTCAAAGTTATATTGTGGATCTTTCAAAAAGATTATCTCGCCGCATGACAAAGGAATATCAGATGAAATAGAGAAGAATCTTGAACCCTGGGTGTGGGATTCTGAACTAGTAGATAGTCATAGGCTATGCATTGATAAAACCAAAGAAATTTCAGATGCTTATTTCGAGGAGATCAGAGAGTTGGCGCGTTACAGGTTGGAATATGACTTGGAAAAAAAGCAATGGAGAAATTGGCGATAACCAGTTTGAAAACGTTAAAAATTAGGGAAGACAACGCCGCATCAAATATCAAAATTGTGTACACGCCAATGCATGGAGTTGGATACCCTGCAGCAAAGCGAGCATTCGAGGTATTTTCTTTGAACCCGTTTATACTCACCAGTCAACAGACCCAGAATCCGGATTTCCCAACTGTAAAATTCCCTAATCCAGAAGAGGGAGAGAGTAAGTTACAAAAGGGAAACAATTTAATGCCAAATATTTTCCATTTTATTGATATGCCTCTGAAAATTTAGGCGCATTGGTACGTCCTTAGGGCTTCAAAGTAAATATAAAATGCAGGTTTAACGTTATTTTACTTTATTTCCTTGGACCAGGAGTTGGCCATGCAAACAGCCGATGAATCCGGAGCTCGCTTTATATTTGCAAATGACCCAGATGCGGATAGGTTTGCTGTTGCAGAAAAGCAAAAAGAGTAAAAAGAATTTTTTACTTATCTTCAAAATGAAAATATTAATGAAGCTAATTCATTTCTTCCTTCTGTGAAAAATAGTGGAGAATGGATAGTGTTTTCAGGAAATCAGATTGGAGTGATACTTGCATCAAACGTACTGAATAATTATAAAACCTCTGGAAAAAAAATAGGTTAGTTCAACCGAAATCTTATAGTAAGCTGTTAGATTTGTTTTTATTTCTTTTTATTTTTTATTTTCTCAAACAGAAAAATTGGCTATGCTTACTACCACCGTCTCCTCAAAAATGTTGTCAAGTATGGCAAAATCTGAAGGCTTCTATTTTGAAGAAACCCTGACCGGTTTCAAATGGTTAGGAAATGCTGCGACAGAGCTAAAAAAAAAAGGATATGATCCATTTTTTGCTTATGAGGAGGCGATTGGATTTATGATTGGTGATGTGGTTATGGATAAGGATGGTATAAGTGCTTTGGCAACATTTGGAGAACTATTGGTACAGCTAGAGAAGAGAAATATAAGTGTTAAAGATTATTTGGAAGAGTTGTATCAAAAGTAAGATCTATTGTTTTGAGAGCATGGTGTGATAATTGACTGTGATAATGAAATTTCATCTGCACCTAAAATTAGCTATGGGTACTTTTTGACAGATAACTCATACTTTATCTGTCATTCCCAACCTACAATGGATGAAATTTTCGATAAAATAAGGTATGGCGAAAACCCGGTATGTATTACACTCGATCCGAAGTCTGTCAGATTCCAAAGCTATCTGACATTCCAAAATTCTTTTATTCAGACAAAACCATCTGATTCAGATGTAGGTGGCAATCGAAAATCTTCATTGAAACTTTTTCCAATCATTAATTAAACAAAATTTTTAGTACCCTTATTCGTATCAACTTTCATACCCTACAACGCTAGCTGGCTACAAAGTCACCTACGTTCGAGATTTAACAATCGGCTATGATACCAGTAGGCCAGATAAAAAACCAACACTGCCGGTATCCGAAAGTTCCCATATGATCACCTTTGGATTAGAAAACGGGTGTATTGCAACTTTAAGAACTAGGTCTGTATTGTTCTATTATTATTATTATATATACTGTATATATTTCATTCTACAGAATGACATCTCTATATCGTTCATGCGTAACAGTGGAACTGAACCAAAGATCAAGTACTATTTCGAATTATCGGGAACAGATCGTGAAAAGGTTAAAATGGAGTTGAAAGAAATAGTTAAAAGAGCGACAAATGTATTATTGGAACCCGAGAAATATGGGTTAGGATATAGAAAGTGATACCTAGGATTCTTACAGCGAATAGGTTTTTCATCGTTTATACTTTATTTACTTAAATTGGTTTTTTTTATTGCAGAATTGCGAATAATGATTGATTTAGAGAAAAAATTAGAATCGATTGTATAAACCTTTATATATATTTAATGTCAACCTATGGGTTTTATTAAAAAAAAAAATAAATAAATAATAATTATACTGTTACAATACTTATAACCAAATTTAATTAATTATAGTGTAAATTTAATTAAATTTGAATTGTATAACATGTTTTAAATTCAGATCAAGTATGTTTAAAATTTTGATTTATCACTGATTCTTTATTCACACACAAAAAAGATGTTCACCAGAAGTTTTTATACCACCTTGTTAATAAAATCTTAATACTTTCTTAAAACAACTTGAAGTACAACTTCAAAAGTCATTTCTACTCTTTTCTTATTATTTATAAACTTTTTTACTCAAAAATTTGATCAAGAAAAATAAAATAATATCTTTGATACTAATGGTAAAAAAATTTTCAAAGAAAGAAGAATTGATTATGAAATAGTTAAAGATTTTTTTAATTTTTAAAATGAGAGACTTATAAAGGTTTTCTATAGTAAAAAGATTTATTTTTTTCTTTTTTAACCATCTTGGTTCTTTTAGAGTTTTCGCCTTTATAGTTTAAAAATTTTGCCTATTTCAATTTGATATTGAATTTTGAATAATACAAATTCTACTAAAGTGAATTGATTAACATAAAATATATTAGTTTTTGAAATATAAACAAGCTCTTCATTAGTTAAAATTATATCATTCAGTGGCTAAATTATTGCCAAATTTGATTAAATTTAATAATAAAAATATCATTGTATTTTTTTTAATTGCTGTCACTTAATATATTATTATTTCAGCAATAAAGTGGCAATTAAAAATTTGATAATCAAAAAATTTGACAATCAAAAATTTATTAATTAAAAGTTTAACAATAAACTGTCAAAAAATTCATTAACAATTTATCAAATAATTTATTAACTATTTAGCAAAAATTCATTAAAAATTTGTCACAAAATTATTTATTAGCAATTCAATAAAAATTCAGTATTAATTGATAATAATTCATTGAAAATTTAGTAAAAATTCATCAATAGTTTATTTCAACTATTTATTAAAAATTTATCAACTATTCTTTAAAAATTCAGCAACTATTTATCAAAACTATTTATTAAAAGTTCATTGACTATTTATTAAAAATTTGATAACTATTTATCAATTATTTAACAAAAATTTATAAAACTTGTGAAAAAAATTATTTGTATTTATAAATTATTTAGTATTATTTGTATAATAATATGACTTGCAGATCAATAGTATAGTGGGTGCATTCCCAGGTTATCATCTGCAAGTTACTGGTTCAATTTCACTTGAGAATAGTTTTCACAATATAGGTTATATTGTACAAGATGTATACTTATCACCACATACACTTTTATATTCAAAATAATCTATAGATTTCTACCATTTGACCATGGTTTAAAAATAAATCATTCAAACCTTGATCAGTTTTAGCACTAAGAAAAACTTTGGAAAAAAAAAAAATATGTCCTAGAATATATAAGGATCCAAAAATAAGTAAAAAAAAAACACTGATTATTCAAGTCTTTTAATGGATATGAAAAGAACATCCACCTCTTGTCAAAAATATACCCTATAAAAAGATAAAGAAGACTTCAGTCATTTGTACCTATTAAAATGTAATGGGCCATAACAATAATTAATGGAAGATTTCTATAGTCATGAAATCAATAGCTATCAAAGAGAACAGCTATTGTGAAGGCTGGTAGTTTGCTTTAATGTAATATTGAGAATTGTAGAGAAGAACTAAAAATTTGGGAGAAACAATCCAAAAAAACAACCAAGGGAAATCCCTATAGACCAACTTTCAAGAGTGGTTAAAAATGAGACAATGGAAGGCTATACACTATCCAATTATATACAATAATACCATTGAATCATCTGAATATCAATAACATGATCAGAGAACTACACTATTTAAGTTTCAACTAGCCTGCAGAGGACCTAAACATAGTAGTGATCATCCATGATATTTACAATTATTAAGCAGTAAAACAAGATCCCACTAAGAAACATACAACAAAAGATGGGTTCCTAAAGAGGAAGACAGGAACAAAAGTCAAATGTTTCTCACTAGGAAACATTAAAATTTTTAATTAATAATTATAAAAAAACTACCCACAATTGTTCTCTATTATCTAAATTATTGATTTATAATATTTTTTGAATTTTGTTCCTATTAAAGTGAAGAGCTATGAATTTTGTCTCTCAAAAAAGAACATAAGTGATCTGTGAAATTTTATATACTAAATATTTTAGGGACCCATCATTATATACAATACAAACCTCTTAAAGATTATTAATAAGAAGTCTATGGTGAATCTTTGAAATACTATAGTCCTAGGCCGATTAGGGCAACTGACAAAAATGGTACTACTATGTGACAAAATTGATGGACTTAGCTAGGATAGATAGTTTAAAAAAGTTATACAAATTGCTCATATAATCTAAAAAATATATTACAAACATCTCAATAAAGATTTGTCCTATCAGTTGAACTATATAAAAAAAAAAAAAATTTGCTAATAATACATAATTAATTAAATTGTAATAAATTTTTTTTTTTTTTAATCACAATTATATACCTCTTTGATGTATTTTTATTGAAATATTGAGAAATATCAAAATATTTTAAACTTTTTTACAAAGTGACTAACTTGTTATTATACATTATTAGTTAAAGAACTACACTAATTAAAAATATGAGGAGTCCAATAAGCTAGTTCAGATTAAACAAAACTAAGTCTAAACTAGATATTCTAAGTCAGATTTAAGGACAATATTGTACTCTTCTAGTAGCTTGGCATAGTACCTTTAAGTCAACCAGGATTATTGCCAACAGTTTGTTATTGTCAATTATCCTAAAAAATATTGAATTGCTAAAGTATGGCACTGAGAAAAGGGAAAAAGAAAAATACAATTCAAAGCCCTCCAAAAGGTTCTTGTTTCATTTCACAGTTTTCTCTTGAAAAAGATTTGATATTTTCTAAGCTTCATAATATTTGAGGAACTTAACTATTTCTGAAAGTGACTTCAAGAAAAATATTTGAGGAACTTATCCTTTTGCTAATATATGGATTTATTTATTGTTAGTAAAGCTAACATCATATTATAAAAGAGTTTGCCTAATTAAAATAAAGAAATCTTTTTAAAAACTTTGCCTAACTAGAATAAAATTTTGTAGACCTCAGCTTTTGTTCAAGAAAGCCTTTTCACCATTTGAGGAACTTAATGAGAAATGGGAGTCAAATCTGTTTGCCTACCCATTACTTGCTTTTTGATATTATAATTGTTTCCTGGAAGTCAAATATATGCAATTGGAGGGGACACTTTTTCTAAAACTTTTTTTCCTATATCACTAATAATGTAATAAGACACGTGAGTATGATTAATAGGAGCTTGTTTACATTCCAAAAACTAACGTGTTTCATATCAACCAATTACCTTTGGTAAGGATTTGTGCTATCCAAAATTCAGGATCAAACTGCGATAGGCAAAATTCCCTAAAAAACCATGAAAGTGAAAGCTCTAAAAGGACTAAAACAGTTGAAAAGGAAGAAAATAAGTCTTTTTACTACAGAAAACCTCTATAAACCTCCCATCTCAAAGATCTGATAGACCTTCAGGTACTTCACTATCAGTTCTTCTTTTTTTAGAAACTTTCTTGTCATTGGTATCAAAGGTATTACATGACTTTTCTTGGTTACTAGGAGTCAAGTTTTTGAGTGAAAAGGTTTATAAATAATGAGAGAAGGGTAGTAGTGATTCTTGAAATAATACTTCAAGTTGTTTTAAGGAAAGTATTAAGACTTTATTAACAAGTAAGTATAAAAACTTCTTGCAAACATCTTTTTTATGTGTGATTAGAGAATTAGCGAAAAGAATTTTTAATTAAATTGTAATAATATAAATTATATATTATATATATATTTTTTTTTTTTTGAAATGGTAACTCAGCTTTGTTTTATTGAAGTCTCAAGTAAAATACAAAATACTAATACAGGACATTATTACCAATAAAACACTCCTAGGATTATACATGAGAGTTACAATTTTACACTACTACTACCATTTCAATTCCGTAGGCTGGTTACTCTTCGAGAGTTTCATCGATCGAGGGCATATTACCTGTTCCTCAGCTGCTTTCAGCATCTCCATGTTGTAAAATTTTAACTACTCTAATCCACCAGATGGCCTGTTGTCAAGGAGAATTACTCGGATTAATTTCATTCGTGCACCTGGAAAGAAGATTCATCGATCCTCCTAGATTCCCCCTAACGCACATGCTCAGGTAAGACATGTCATCCCAAAAGAAAAATTTGACCCCTATACCTCACCTATCATGAAACCCAACTTTGCCACGGGGACTTTATTTCGAATCTTTACCTATTCGACAAAGCTAAGGAGAACCTATTTAGTGGCCAGGAGTAGGTAACTACAATTATAAAACCCAGTTGTAGTATCTTGTGATCTTCACCATGATCAGACAGACTCTTTCTTGAAGGAACCAATGAGGTAATGTGGGAGTGTCCTGTATTCACCCGCACCAAACCCAATGACTTATGGTGGATCCCAGGTTCTTATAGAGCTGAGGAAATGCATTTAGACACATGATGTGATCAATAGAAGCTTGTTTACTTCTTTTACTAATGTGAGTTCTGTCTGTTCAATTATGGTGTGAGAAACTTTGTGCTACTCAAAATTCAGGGTCAAACTGAGGTAGACAAAATCCTCCAGAAAAAATCAAGAATGAGCACTATGAGAAGCAGAAACATGACTGGAGAGTAAAAAAATTGTCTCTTGTTATAATAACACTTCTGTAGTGTTTCTCTATGGTGTGAGATAGCAGCACATTAGTTCTTCTTCCTTTCAGAACTTTCTTGCCTTGGGTAGAAAAGGTATTGCTTGATCTTTAAAGTCACTAGAAGTCAAGTTTTTGTTTGAAGAGGATAGTAAGCAAGAGGAGTGGAGATAGTTGACGAGTTCTTGAAGTTTCTTCAAATTGGTTTAAAGAGAGTGGTAAGACTTTATTAGCCTAGAAGTATGAAAACTTCTTGCGAACGTCTTTTTTGTGTGTGGTTAGAGGATCAGCGGAAAGAGTTGTGATGATAAATTATATATTATATATTATATTATAGTTTATATTATTCATAATTTATAAATATAAGTCAATTCAAAAAATTTGTATATAAGTTTATATCAATTTTTTTATTTTATTGTTGATAAATAATTGCTGAATTTTTAATTAATGGTTAATAAACTTTTAAAGAATAGTTTTGATAAATAGTTAATAAATTTTTAAAGAATAGTTGATAAATTTTTAATGAATAGTTTTGATAAAAAGTTGACAAATTATTAATTAAACTTTTATTGAATTGCTAATAAATAATTTTGTAAAAATTTTTAATGAATTTTTGTTAAATAATTAATAAATTATTTAATAAATTGTTAATAAATTTTTGATGAATTGTTAATATGCTGACTTTTATAATATTTATAGTGGAATTATATAGTTGCCAATTTATTTGTTATTTTTTTATCAAATTGTTTATTTTTTTGCTGAATTTTATACAAGTGGCAATATATCAAATAATTTTTTTTAATTAATGCCTATTAGTTATACTTATGTGTTTCAATAATATTATAAATAATTAAAAATAATGTTTTGAAAATATTTATCTTTAAAAGTTTAAGTTCCTTAATAAAGATATTCATAATATTAAAAGATAAAGTGATATGTAATATAAATTACAAATTTCCATCTTTTATTTAAGTTTCTCAGATAATAATAAAGTTTTAATATTTAAAAACTAAGGTTTAAATATTTTCTTTGAGATATCTCAATCTAATACTTGCTTAAATAAAGAATCAGGTTAATTGATCTATTTGATACTATAGATAATAAAAAAAAAGATTTCTTTTAAGATTTAAATAAAGCAAAGAGATTACTTCAATCAGATAATTTCTTTTAAAAAATTTTTTTGGTTTTATTTTTAGATTTTTTTAATAAATCTTAAATTGTCTCTTTTCACAATTATTTTTTTCTTTTTTTTTTTAACTTGACAAATTTATTAATTTTTGGATCAATTAATAATAACAAACTATTAATAATAATTTTAATAGATAAAGATCACAATTAATCTATCAAGAAAGTATAACATTGTTTTTGAAATCTAATTTAAAGTATTAATATAGAAAAATGTGTTAGTTACTTTATGAAAGTTTATAACCTATTGTAAATTCTATTCTAATTTCTCAATAAAAACATACTATTATGATATAATAGTGAATTAAAAAAAAAAAGTTTAAATTTTAATTTATTTATATTATTATTATTATTATTAATTCTTTATTAAATTAGCTATATAACTTATTTTTTTTTTTTTGAGTACCTGTAGTCAGACTAAATTATCAATTTATTAATCAATTGAAAATATAAGTATATTTTCATTTAAGCAGCATGATATATACTACAGCTAAACTATTATTATAATCTAACTAACTCATTGTAAGCATAAAAGTCTTTAAGTTTGATCTTGAGGACAATATTTCATTCTGCAGTGTCTTTGAATAAAAACCCTCCCAGTCTATTGCATCATTGCTAGCAGATTGTTACTACTGTATATCTAATCAAGCCACTAGAATATAGAAAACTACAAAAAAATAAGTTGAAAAAAAGGAGAAGAGGATATCTAAAAATATCTAAATAGACAACAAGAAAACAAAAAGATAAAAATTGAAAAAAAAATTTTTCAGCTTCCTCCAAAGACCTGTTTCTTAAGATCTCTTTTCAATAAAAAATACTTGATTGAAATATTTTTTCTTTTCCTAACTATTTGAGGAACTTATCTATTCTTGATCTTATTTTCTTCTCATATATCATTTGAGAAGACTTATTGTCTAGTGGGAGTCTTTACTTCCAGAACACACTTGGTTTTAATCTTCTTTGGTAATAATTTTTTATTCACTTGTAATAGAAAGATAACTTATGATGGATTTCAGGTTCTTATGTGACCTAGTAGGAACTGGATCATGCTGTTTCAATATAATACCTTCTAGCAATCACATCTAGTTAAAGAAATTTTACTGATATACATTTTTCATTATTCAAAAGGTCAGATTCTCCAATAATCCTTTTATCTTATAATGGTGGAAGGGTCTCGAAAGTGATAAGGATCCTCGTTGATTGTGATATTCTTCAACAACTTCTGGGAAAATACATTCTAAAGGGTTGGAGCTTAATATGGACTAAAAACCATTCAGTTTTATTGCTTAATCAGAATAAAAAGGAGACCATGGTCCTGAACTTTGCCTGATCAAGATGATAGGAGAGAAAGATCTCAGCTTGAACAAATAGTAACTTTTTTATCATCTAGGAACTTGTTGCTCATATTTTATTAACCTTATTGAACTTGATCTATTCTTAATCCAATTGGAAAAGTGGAATGGACACAGAATATCAATTAACTCTCTCAATCATCAATGACATTATTAAATCATATAAGATGATTAGTAGGAACTTGTTTATATTCAACTACTAATATGTTTCATGTCTACCAATCTTTTTTTTTTTTTTTTTTTTTTTTAATTGTAGCTTGGTCAAGTTTATTAGCAAATTTTACTATATAGATACAGTACATCTGACCAGAAGAAAACAATAAAAAGCTAGTAAACTAATAATAGGTTAAAAACTACTTTATGATTGAGCCATCTTTAGATAGAGATCTAATGAAAGGACCATTGAGATAATAAAATTTCTTAGGAAGGGAGTTGGTGTATGTAATAAATCTATGTTTATTATAAACTATCTGATCTGTTTTACTATTATGTTTTTTTTTTTTAACTCACAATCATGTCACAATGGCATGTCTTTATTGAAAAATTGAAAATGAATTTACAATATTTTACAGACTTTCATAAAGTGACTAACTCGTCTTCATACAAAAGTACTCTAAGTTAGATTTTGGGAACAATATTTCACTCCCCTAATAGATTGGTAATAACCTCTA
>CAJVPT010002356.1:0-17918 GCA_910592055.1 Acaulospora colombiana | reverse complement strand
GATTGTTATAACAGTGAAGTTATAAGTAGTTTTAGGGAAAACTACCTTGAGACTCGCCCAAATCTTTTTACACCTCTACCTTGATTTTGGTATTGTTTTATGTGTGTGATAGAAGGACGGACTTTTCTATCCGCAGGTTACGTGAGCTTTTGGTCATTAGCGACAGATTCGCCGATTAGCCTGCTACAATGCCATAAGGGGTTCTTTTTCAACCAATTAGCTTTTTAGTAATATAGCAACATAGAGTATATAGAAAATAAGTCTGTAAAATCGCTTTACTGAATCAAGTAATATGTTTTGATACTATACTAATAAAGTAGGCCTGTTTCACCTTTTTTAAAAAAAAAAAAAAAAACTTATATATATAGATTACTAATATAAGTAGATATATAAGTACTTGTTAGTATATACTCTATTTATCTGTACAAAAGAATAATATAAGTGGCTGAGCCAAGGTGGTTGTCTTATATGATGTATTAATTTATTACTAATAAAAATTATGACAATAAATTTATAATATAATAGATAACAGATGCAATAGATAACTTTTACATTCTTGAAATTTATTTTAGATTAGTCCAGTCTTGACAAATTAGCTTCCATTAAAGAGGTGGCAACAAGTCACAAAGTAAGTTCCTCCTAAGAGAATTTATCTCTGTTGAGTTTTGTTTGATAGTAGACTAGTAGTATATCTTAGAAAACTTTTATATAATAATAATACATAAATACAAATAAAATAAAGCAAAACCAATATTGACCTATGGATCAATAGCACAGTGATAGTGCTCCCAGGTCACCATCACAAAGTCTATAGTTCAATACTACTTAAGAACCAAAATCAAAAATTATTCTTCTGATTCATTTAACCAGTTATCCTATGAAAGTCATATTCAATCATCCAGAACAAGTTCTAATCAGGTTAAGCTGCATAAAGATGTGTCTTCTGTCAATTAGGGACTGAGATTTACAGTCATACTACTGGAAGAATTGTATGAAGAAAGGCTTCTGGTCTAGCCTACCATAAAAACACCCCAATTATTTTCTGTTTTAGCAGCCTCCTGAACCCACGCTCTCCTAGCTTAGGATATCCCAATCTCATACTCTTCTTAAATGAAAATCAGTCACATGGGACTGATCCGATGTCATAGGTGGTAATAAAAAAGGAAAGTGCCTCCTTCCAAGGTCTAAGTAAATAATATATCTGGGAGTATTGGGGGTGATTCAAATCTCATTGGATACATATATAACAGGCTAGTTTAGTGAATATATTATAAAAATTTATAAAGCTCATACTAAATTACCTTGACTTGCCATTGATGACTATATATTTGACCATTCAGCCCCTATACGGATCTGTCTACTCTTAGAGTGGTAGCAGGTTTATCCATGGAAAACCATGATAGGTTATCATTAAGCTGTATGAATATTGAAATATATTGTTTTTAGAAGATGATTGATATAACTGCTGTAGGATTTAATTGTCTGTCAAAATTAAATTAATTCTTTAATAAAGCTTGCATCTAATACCAGTTGTGGTTT
Organism: Acaulospora colombiana; assembly: GCA_910592055.1. Taxonomy (NCBI): domain Eukaryota; kingdom Fungi; phylum Glomeromycota; class Glomeromycetes; order Diversisporales; family Acaulosporaceae; genus Acaulospora; species Acaulospora colombiana. The sequence goes on along the minus strand of CAJVPT010002356.1, from coordinate 16,379 downwards.
AAAAAAAAAAATAATAATAAAGCAAAACCAGTATTATAAATAAACAAAAAAAAAGTTAATTAATAATTAATTAAATAACTAATTAAGTGATTAATAAAGTAATTAATTAATAGTTATTAATTAAATAATTAATTAAGAAATTAATTAAATAATTAAATAATTAACTAATTATTTGAACAATCAATAATTAATTAAGTAATTAATTATATAAATAAATAATAATTAATTAAGTAATTATTAAAAAATTAATTAGTAATAAATAAAGCAATTAATTGATAATTAATTAAGCAAAATTAGTGTTAATTAAGTAATTAATTAAGTGATTAGTTGATAATAAATTAGTAATTAATTAATTGATTAATTGGTAATTAATTAATTACAAATATTTATATACAATATAAGAAATTTGATTTGGGCTGAAAGCAGATTTTGAGCTATGCTGTCTGATTGTTTTTTCCAATTCTTGTATTAAAATGTTATTAAGTATATCTTTGTAGAAATATTTCTTGATATGCGATTTGGATTTATATTTTTTTAGTCAGTATGAATATTATGTAATATTACCAATATTCCTAGGTAGTGTCCAGTTATAAAAGTGTTCTCGAACTTTGTTCTTGATGTCTATTGATTTAGAGAGGATTTTTAATTTACTTGGGCTTTGTATTATTAGCTTGTTAAGGAGTATTTGTTTTCTGAATCTCTTTATAATACTATCTATTATAGCTCTTTTGTTACTGTTAAGATATTCTTATCTGATTCAGGTTTCTTTTTTAATAGCTTGCACTTATCTTCTCTGAGTAATTGCTTTGACAACAGTTTTGTATATTTTGATATTATCTTTAGTGATCTTGCTCTAGTGTTCAATATATAAGATAGAATTGTTAATTTTTATTTTGTTCAATATTGCTATTAGATCTAGGAGAAGTTCTGATATATGTTTGGACAGTTCAATTAGCTGTAAAGCTTGGTTCTCTGTTGTTCCTGTTGCTAACTGTTTTAGGTATGTGAGAAATTTTTACAATAATATAAGAAGAGGGACCATTTCTGTATTGCTATAATAGTTTTTCATTCTGTAGTGTTTTTTTTTTTTTAAGTATATGACTTTTTGTAGCTTTTTATAAAATGTTACTAAAATAGTTTTATCTTTGGTTAATATCTTTATTGCTTGTACTCTTGGTGAATAGATAATATTTTACATGTTTACCAAACTTTTTCCATTGTTTAGCCAAGATCAAATACAGTTTAAATAGAGGTTAGGAATATGGTTTGGAACTTGTTTAGGTCTATTTAAATATCAAACTTTCAATTATATTGTTATTAAATTGTGATTACTTTATATAAATAGTGCTATGGAATCTTAGATAGTGACTGTTCTAAATTGCTAAGTTTCTAGGGAATTTATTTATATCTAATTGATTATGCTACTCAGGATACCTTTGTTCCATATATATTCATATTTGGTTGGATTATATTTACTGTATATATTCTCTAATCTATTGACTAATAAAGTTTATATATGTTTGCCTGAGGGACTGCATTTTTTGATTACCTGGTTATTGTTATATTTGTCTATGAAAGGGTTAGAGACTCCATTGAGATCTCTTAGTATTATAATGTGCTAGTCTTTTTTTATGGCTTCCTGGATCTATTTGTTAAGAATATTGGTGACTGTATACTTTTTTATTTTATATCTAGTGTAGTAACTTTTCAGATAGGTTTATAGGATTGTTATTTGTTTGTATAGATTTTATTTCATGCATTAATAGAAGTGTATTGTTATTAATTATAATATTTGTTGAGTTTTAAGAGGTTTCTTCTTGATTTGATATTGCATATATGGCTTTGTGGTAGTATTGATACTAGGTGTTTCTTAATATCATACATTTTTGTTATTCAAGTTGCTCTTCATTATTGTTGATTTGGAGTGGTTAGTGCATTCCTTAAGAAGGAATCAATGATTATTTTATATATAAGATACATATTTTGATCGAGTTTTTGTATACATAATTGGATTTATTATTGTTAAGTGTGGATATCTTGATTATTGTTAATAGGAACCTCTTCTATTGTTGGATTATTTTCTCTTTCATTATGTGATATTGTGTCTTATTCTATATGTTTAATATACTCTTCATTATAAATCTCAAGATTGATAATATGTTTTTTTAGATCTATAATTTCTTCTTTAACTTATGAAATTTCTTGTTTTATTTTGTTAAGGATATTTAGGACTTGCACCAGGTTGAATTGAGGTAACTGTTTCATTTTTTTGTTTCCTCTTAATGTTTTAACTATAGTTATGATATATTTATTGGTTGGAGTTTTTCATTTGATTGTTTTGGTATAGGCTAATTTGAATTTATTATGGAGCTTACCAAATCTATTTACTTATTTTGTATTGTAGCAGTTCCACTTTTTTCTTCTTTTTTTAATAAGGCATTGAATAATCAGGTATATTGCACTGTCACATATTGTGCAGAGTTTTGTGTGAATTGATTTTCATTCAGTTTGAATTTTGTCCAGGATAAAGTTTTATACTATTACATTCTCTAGATTATTCTAATTACTGAATCCTACTATGGCAAAATGCTTGCATTTGTATGACATATATCTTGGAATATAACATATTTTTACTTTTATTCATATATATGAGATTAAAAGTTATAGTATTAGAAGGAAGATTGGTCAATTTTACTACAGTGTTGCCATATGCTTTTATTTAATCCATATTCTATTATGCATCAAAAATTTCTGACTAAGTCTGATTACAACAAAATGCTTCATTTGATGATTAAATCTTCTTTTAATTGTTGATTTGTATATATTATAACTAATAATTATCACATTTGTTATATTGATATGAATATGTTGGTAATCTCTTTATATTTGACAAAAGTTTGTTATATGTCTATGAATTTAGTGCTTAAGTAGATATCTTATACTCTGATACACATTTTTTATATAGTTTAGAGGATATAAAAGTCATGTATTCTAAATATGTATTTTCTGTGTCAAGTAAAATAGTGTTGCATACTTCTTCTGTAGTGAAGTGATTGCTAAAAATAGCAATGATTTGTTTATCTTCTCCTTTTTCTTTAATATAGTTGGAGAGAAGGTCAGTGAGAGAGTTGAGGCTTTTAATTATATATGCAATTTTTTGATTGATGGTTATTCTTGAAATAATAGAAGCCTGTATCTCTATTTTGACTTTTTTTTTAATAAATCTAGTAGTGCTATTAATAGGGGTTCTTGTCTAGGCTTGCTAAGTTTATTTGTCATTTCTTTAGTTTTGAATATGACCTCTTGCCATATTTCTTTACTATGTAAGTTACTCTTTTTACTGTTGCTTGATTTCTCTATTTCTATATTGAGTCTTCATTGTCGGATGTAAACTTCTGGATTTTTGGATTGATATTAAGTCTAGAAGTTAAGATGCTCATATTTACTAAGTTATTGTTATCTATAATATTTAACCAGATTGTTTTCTCGACTTGTTCACTTTATAAGGATTGTATTTTGTTATTTTATTGTCTTGTCTCAGTTGTTTGATTAGATTTGAGAGTCTGATTATTATTTGAGTGTGCTGCAATTCGTTTTTAGTGTTTCCTGACTAGGTTTTCTTTTCTTTCCTTTATCTTTCTCTATTTGTATTTTTTTACATAACAATCTTGTGTTACTATTAGCTAGGACATTCTTATTGTAATTGGATCTACTCTAAGCATATTGCTTTCATTGTTCTCTTGAAGAACTTATCTCTCTATTCATTTTTATTCTTTTTTTACAAAAATTGCTTAAAAATGAAATTTTTAAGAAAAAAAAAATTTGTGAGAAAGAGTTTTTTTTTTTATAAAAAAAAATAGATAGACAAAGTAATAATAAGATAATAAAACCAAAATTAGCAAATTAATGCATAATAACTATTTTTCAATTTATAGAACAACAATAATTGGAATTGGAGAATAATAAAATAAATACATTTTTATTTATTTAACAAAAAATTTTAGAACATCAAAAATATTTTATATATTATTTTGTATTTCACTATATATAATATATTTTTTATATTTATTTTTAAATTATATTTTATTTTTAAGTATATATATATTATATATTATTAAATAAAACTATTAAATGACTATTAAATAATATTTTTATTTATAATCTATAGGTCAATAGTACAGTGGTAGTCTCCCAGATCACAATCACAAGGTCTGTAGTCAATACTACTTAAGGATCAAAAATCAAAATTACCTTTTTGATCAAGTTTATCAGTTATTCTGAAAAAATAATATCCAATTATCCAGAACAAGCTTTAATCAGGTTAGACTATATGATAATAGGACTTCTAGCTTTCCATCAATTAGAGACTAAGATCTATGGTTATACTACTAAAATAATTGCATGAAGAAAGGCTTATGGTTTAATCCACCATAAATATTCCAAAAACCTTTCACCTTGTCAATCTCTAGGACCCATTCTTCTAATTTAGAATATCTCAATATAGTGCTCTGTTTCAATAAAAATCAGTCAAATGAAACTAATCTGAAGTTACAGATAGTGATAAAGAAGGTAAAGTGCCTCTTTCTAAGATCTGAGTGAATAATATCTGAAAGTATTGAAGAGTAAAACTAAATCTTATTGGATATATACTATATAGACTAGTTTAATAAATATATATAAAAATTTATAAAAGTATAATACTAAATTAGTCTATTTTACTATAAATATCTGTATATTCACTATCCAATCCCTAACTGGGTCTCCTCATTCACAGAGAAGTAGTAGATTTATCTAGAAAAAACTATAATAGGTTATCATTAATCTATATATATATAGAAATATATAGTTTATATAAGATAATTGATATTATATCTAGAATTTCATTATCTAAGATGTAAAGTTAATTATTAATAAAAATACTTGCATCTAATATCAGTTATGGTTTAAAAAAATATTATTATTTTTATTATATATATTTAGTATTTATATGGTATATATATATAGATTTTAAAAACTTGTTTTTATATTTTAAATAACTCAAATAAACTTTAAATTTATCTATACTATATATGTAAATTTTAAACTTATAATTAACTATCAATAGATTTTTAAAATTTATATTAATTAATAAAATAATTATACATTAATAATTTTATTTTTTAATATAAATTTATAAAATTTAAATCTCTTCAATAAAATTTTAAGTAATTTATATATATATAATTTTCTATAATATGATATAATAAAAACACATTTATATTAAAATTATGGAAATTTCTAAATTGAATATTTTATTTATAGAGTTAAGTATTTAAAGTTAAATACAAAAATCTAAATATTATTAACACAATTAACTGAATAGTAATGTATAGTAATATAGCTTAATTTAGAAAATTGGATAATAGAACAATTATCAAAAATTGATTGTACATATATATACAATATAAACTTTTATTGTTATTTGTATTTTCTTATATTATTAAAAATTATAAGCTTGATAAATATGTCAAAATTTTATAAGACTATACTATTATAGATTAATTAGTGTATCTATTACTAATCTCTAATAACTTGTATAATCTAAATTAATCTATAAAAATATATATAGTATATAATATATATAAATATATCTAATATTATTATAGAACAAATGCTTGAATTATATATTTAATTAAGTTAATAGTAAGTAATAATAATCTATTCTTTTTTTTTTCTTATTTTTTATAAAATACTTATTTATATTTATGTATTAATAATTTTTTTATTATTTTTTTTTATACTTAAAAGAAATCTCTTTTATGCTTATTTCTTTTAAAAGTCTCTTACTACTTTTTTTTTTTTCTGTCTGGCTAGTTAAATATGCTTTATTAAATATTTTATAGACTTTATATATCAATATAATACTAAAGCTAAATCTCTAACTAACTCATTCATTTTGACTATTGTTACTTTAAGTGCAACTTCAGAAGTGATTTAGTGCTTCACTAATAGTTCAGGTGAATTCTTCCAATTATTAGTATTATTGTCTATAGGTTACTACTGCAGATTACTTTGCAAAGCTCTGACAGAAATTAAAATCCAATCAGTTAATTCTATATTCAATTTATTTTGTTAATATCTGCTTCAAATTCTTGTCATTCAATCTTTTTTCTTCAGGAATTAATGGTTTTTTGATATTGATCTTGATTTTTTGGACTTTTAGACTTGATATTCTTACTTTATTCTTTTTATTAATTTTCTGTAACTATTCCTATTCAATTACTCTTATACATCTTTTGCTTCAGATTTTTTTTTGGATGTGATTACAAATCTTCTTCTGCATTTTTAGAATTCACCCATGAGCTTTTTGTTCTATTCTTTTATCTCAACATTTGAGGTCAGCCATTGCAATTAGCTAGTTACTTTTTATGAACCCTATTCAAAAGCTTAATATCCTATAATCACTTTTAGAGACTTGTTCTATAAGTTTGAAGATTAGCCTTTCTATTTTACTCCTCTCCTCTCTATCATTTGTAATTAGCTATATATTTTTTTTTTCAATTTTCTCTTTTTTTTCTTGTAAAAGTTTCTTAAATTCCTTCAATACCTCTTCTAATCCTTTTATCATTGTTTCTTGCAATTGCTTCTTATATATTGAATATTCTAGTAGGTGGTTTATCATTTCTGCATCTTTGATGTACTCTATATATATCACTTATTTGTAAAGATCTGTTCTTCTTATTGCCAGTTTTGTCAGAATGATAACTCATTATTTGCCAATTTTATGAGAAAGCTTTTTTTATGGGTCTTTAAAGAAAGTGTCTCATGTATATCCATTTTTTATTCTATTATATATAAGGTTCCATGTATATTTATGCTAATCTTGTATTTGTTGGTTTCATTTTTTTTGAGTTCTATTCTGTTGTATTCATTAATAGACTATTGTCTTGCCATTTACTTTTTTGATGAATTATCTTATTGAGATATCCATGTTATATTTTGTCATTTAATTTCTGTAATGATTTTGAATGATGTGAGATCATTTTATTTTACTACAGGAAGTTAGAATGCTTCTTTAGTTATGGCATCTGCTTCTTTATTGTATTTATTACTGAAGTGGGCCTTAACCTTGATTAGCTCTAGGTTCAAGTATTTTTTTTTCACAAAATCTAGTATTCGTATCCATAGAGACCAGTTTTTCTCTTTCAACCATCTTTTATATGACTTTTTAGAATCTCTTTCCTTCAGTTCCTTCTATTTGAAGATATAGATTTGACTGTCTATATAGATCTTGACTCTGTTTTCAATAGGGACAACTAGCAGTATAATAACTATTGCTGTCACTTCTGCCCTTATTGATAATAGCCAGTTTTCTACTCCTGTTTGAAATTTGCTTTCTTTTCCTATTTCCCCTATTTGAATCCATTCTACTTCTATTTTTATTTTTTTTCTTCTATAATCAGCCAGTGATCTATCAGAATAAAGGTCATTACTTTATTTAACTTCTGATTTCATTAAAATATTCTAGCAATTGGGATTGATATATACCTTCTTTTATATTGTCTCTAATAATTTTTTCTTGCCAACTTTATATCTCTATATTTATTACTTTGGCTGCTTGAATTTGTTCTCAATCTTCAGTTATCACCTTAAGTATTTTTTTTTCCAAAGTTGTTTTGCTCCTTGAAATCTTTAGTATCTGGACTTATTTGGTGGTTTTTCTAGTATTGAGATATGTGACTATATATACCCTGTTTTTTTTTTTCTATTATTATACAATAGTTATTTTTCTTAATGTCTTCTAAATATCCAAGATATTTTATTAGACTTGTTGTTTATTAGTGTTCTATAGCTACTGAGCAGTTGAAATGTTCTATTTCTATATTATCTATTGTACTTTCTTTCATTAACTTTTCTCAAATAACTTGATTTTTCTTGTTTTTTATAACAATCTATAGCTTCTGTCACTTGTCATAATTATATTTTACTATGGAATATTTGAGTTTCCATTTTGTCTAATTCACCTTTCAAGATCTGATAAACTGTTCTAATCTCTTATCTTATATAGTCTTGACTATTTATAGATACCATTTTGGAATTGGTTCTTTACCCATATTCTGCATAAGCTGTAATATTTATCAGTTTCATATTTCTTTGATATCTATATCGATCAATTGATCTATATAAATTAAACTATTGTTTCTAATGAAGGTATAGCTTTTTTATATTTGTCTGGTATAAGGTATTTACTGATTGAACTATTTTTCTTGTTTCATTCAAATATTTCATACTATTTTCAGCTTTAAAAAGTTATATCTATATCTCTAGCTAAATTCAACACTAAAAGTATAAAGTTGCTTTTGTATGATAGGTAATGTAAAGAATTATAGATAAGTAAATTATTAGGCTCCCGGTGTCTGATTTGTACTTGTTTGAGTCTAATAATTGTTGTAACTCCTATTGGTCCTTGATTATTAAGTTTATTGTATAATCCTATTATCTGGCTTTCTTTTTGCAGCATTTAGATACTTTTCAAGTTGTGGATTTTTAGATAATATATGATACTATTTGGCATCAATCCACTGAGAACAATTTTATTCTTGAAGAGTTTTCTATATACTAATTTTAAAATATTATATATTTTTCAAGGCAATATACTATATTGCATTTGAAACTCAATTTTTGGTATTAGAACTCTATTCAATATATAGAATATTTGTTTGTTTGTCACCTTTTTATTTTTTAAAGCTTTGTTAAATATATTGATTTCTCTTAACACTTTTTTCTTGAATTCAATTGCAGTTTTTTGATTGCCTATCCAGATTCCTAGAAACCTTGCTTGGTTAGTTCTATCTAGTTCTCTGACTATTTCTTTGTTAATACCTACTTAAACTTTTATTATATATTGATTAAGATTAATAATAGTAACTAACATTAATTTATTACTATTAATTTGAAAGTTATTTGTCTTATAAAAAATTCTTGCTTCTACTATAATTTTTTTATGTCTTTTTTGGATCTAGCAATCCATATAGTATTATTCATAAAGGCAATACTGCATGTCAAGACTTTAGTTTTCTTATTTTATTTCTTATTAGATTTGAATCCAAGAAAACTGTTATCTTGTATTCCTATTCTTCATTATTTTTAATCTTGCATAAAAGAGAATCATAAAATATTTTCCATATCAAGAGAAAGATGGTTTCCTCTTGATCGATTCTATCTCCTGATATTATTGATCTTGTTATTCTTTTCATATATAACCCTAAACTTACTGTTTTGAAACAGATTCATTACTATATTAATGAAGTCAGCTGGATTTTTAATTCTTCCCATCACCTTTTTTAACATATTTAGACTGATAGTATTATATGCCTTAACTGTATCCTGAAAAAGTATCTAAAGTTCCTTTTTACTTTTCTGTATATCTTCACAGATATTGTTTAAAATCTGAATAGATTTAGCTATACTTTCATTAGGAAGTCCTATATAGTTGAAACCTTTGAGAATATTGTTCTTCTTACAAATATTTTTCAATCTATTAGTAAAAATTTTTATAAAGCACTTTCTTGTTACTTATAGCAAAACTATGGATCTTGTGTTTATCATATAATATTTCCATGGTTTTCACTTTGCAATTGGATATATATAACTCTATTTTCATTGCATTGGAGTTTTTTTTATTTTGGAAAGTTATTGAACATTTTTCTCAAGTATCATTTTCTTCAAATTTTAATCTCTCCAACATTTCCTAACTGATTTGTGATTTTTCTAGGGCTTTATTATTAGGAATTATTTGTAGTACTTCATTTAGTTTCTCTTGTAAGATTGGCTTTAAAAGATCTTTATACCATGTCTTTTTGATGTAGTCTTTAGGCTTGTACTCTATTTTTTAATCACTTGTTAGATTGTTATAATCAGCATTTCACTTTTTGAAGATATATTTATGATACATTTAATCTCTTTTTTCATTTTTTCTTTCTGGATTGTTATATATTCAGATTCATCTTTCTTAATTTTAATCTTATCAATATTATTTTATCCTTTCTCTATCTATTAATACATTTACTATTAATTTTTGATTGGTTTTCAGATCTTTGCATTTTTGTTCAAGAGCTGATTTGATTTTATCCCTTGCTTTTTTTTTTTCAGTTTCTGATATACTAGATTGAGACCTTTTATTACATTTTAAATATCATTTTTTAATAATATCCAAAAAATATTAGAGATACTGTATTGAATGCAATGATTTTCTATCTGATAATTAGGCTTATATACTCTATTATGCTTGTTAATATCTGTACTTAAGATATATAACTATTGATATTCTTAATAGTTATTGTTTTTTTGTATAATATTATTAATTATAGAGATCTTCTATATTTAATAAATCTGAGTTGTGTTTATGATATTGCATTCTAATTAAAGCAAATTTCTTTGTTACCAACTTATTGTAAGCTATTTTGCTTATTTGTTCTTTGAATACTTTCTAGATCTTGTTGGCACAGCTTTCTTTTTCACTATTTTCTAATTTTATTTGTAATAAAAGATTCAGTTTTATATTAAGCTTATATGCTATGTTATTACTAAATACTTTCTACAATTCTGGTATTAATCCCTTTATATCAATTCTTTTAATAGGTTGTATTCTGGCTGCTTTTGCTATATTTTTTTGAAGAAGCCTATATCATATAGTATTATTATAAACATGGTATAATCACTATCTGTAATTTCTTTTATACTTTGATTATTGAACTATAGAATCAAATATTTTGTTAAGCTTTGTGACATCCAAATATAGTCTATATATCTACTACTTGTTATATCTAGTTATATTAAAGTTTTGTTTTTTCCTTTCCATATTGCTTGTATATCTATAAATTAATACATATCCAATATATTGAATAATGAAATTTCTGGTTACCAGGAGGGTTTAAAGCTTGTTTTGGAGGATAATGCTACATTTTAAGCTGGATTATATACTGCATTAAAATCTCTCATTACTATTATATAGAAATTACTTTTATGCTTTTCTTTAATGAAGATTGTTACATTATAAACTTGTATAATATATACTTTGTTACTTTACATAAGAAAGTTGACAACTATCATATATCTCTCTGCCTCTTTTACAGATACTACATTTTTTCCTGATCTTTTTTAATTAAAAGACTAATGCCTACTTCAAAAGGTATATTCTTATTAGTACTATAGAAATGTTTATAGATATCCTGATTTCTAAAGGCTCACTTTGCTTTGATCTTAGTCAGCTTTGTTTTGTATAATCCTACTATACCTATCTCTTGATCTTGAATTTTTTCAACAAGGTTATGTTGTTTTGATCATTCAGATATATCTCTAATATTATGTGTACTTATTCTTATTACATACTTTTCTATATTATTCTTTTGTTTTTTTTCTATAAGTTGCTTTATTCTTTTATTATTGTTTATAAATTTTATTCTTTTTGTTTGTAAAAACATATTGATATCTTAATTGCCTAGTAAACTGATATTGGGATCTTGATCATTTTGTTTTCTATTATTGTTTTTTGTTATTATTTGTTGAGTTTTACTCTTGTTCTTCATATTGACTTTAGGAATAGTAGACTAGTATTCTCTTTTTTCCTATGGTTGAACTTGTGTCCTTTCAAGAACAATTGGTTTATCTTTTTAGTAGAACTTTTTTTAACATGTCTAGTTTTTTATCAAGCCTTTCAATTATCTTGCTTAGCTATAATATTTCAGACTTATGAGTGATATCAACCCTCAGTTTCTGATCTTCCATCTCATTCATTATCTATATGATTATTTTTTATCTAAAGGTTTGTTTTTAGTTTCAGATTAATCTTTTATAGTTTGGCTTGATACCTGTCTTCTTCTTCTTTTATTGGTTTCTTATTGCTACCAATAGCTGGAAAGATAGGTTTTGCTATTTGTCTACTGTTTCTCGACTAGTGACTATTATCGGTTTTATATTGTATCCTTGATGTTCTTTTCCTATTTATTTCAAAAGAAACTTTACTTTCTTTTTTTTGGCTTTTGTATTTTTGTTTATCACTCTTTTTGACTACTATAACTAGATTTTCTGAACTGATCAAAGCCACTAATACTCTATTGCTGTAATGATTTTTTGTATTCCATTCTAGTTTTTAATCATTAACTTTAATCTATTATTGAAATGACTCTCTCAAATCTTTTTTATTTTCAAAATAAACTACTGTATAATTTTTTGAAATCAAGATGGTCTTGTTTTTTTATATAAAAGAGGTTTTGGCTTTATGTGACTTAGTGCTTTATCTATTGATTCAGTAGATATTTTATCAATTCCATAAAGTCTCAAGGAGTACCATTTTTTTTTTTTTTTTTTTTTTTAGTATTTAAGTGACTTCTTTATTATCTAGTTCTTTGTGAACTATTACAGATCATACTTAATTAGATCTTATCTTAATTACCCAACTTTAATCCAGATTGGTATATTCATGATGCATATAAAAATGGATTCTAAATTTTTCTAATAAAATAATGTTTGATATTCATGAATATTGACTATTTCTTCATATTTTTCCATCACTTGTTTAATCAAAACCTTATTACATTTATGATCTATATTTATTAAAGTAATATATTTAGATCTATTTTTTGCTAAAGAGAAGTTTTCTGGCTTGAAGAATTTTTTGTTTTGGCATATCTTTGAAAGGCTGGTTACATACTCTTGTCTTTAGCTATTCTTCTAATTGTAAAGTTTCCTCTTTTTTTTTTAATAGTTTCTAAACATTTTGCTGATCCTCTTTTTCATCAAAGCCAAATATAATCTAATAATTATCATTGATAAATTTAATTTTGAGAGAATTTATTCTCTTAGGTATCCTTAGTACTTCTTTAAGATACTTGATTCTTTCTTCATTGATTTCTCCTGGTAATGTTGACTGGAATACACCTATTTTAATTAAGCTTTGTTGTTTGATAAAGAATAAATTTACTATAAAACTTTGAATTCTATTTCTTGTACTATAAGAAGTGCTGTCAGTAATATAGTTTCCTTGTACTGTTTCTTTTAACCTTTCTATTTCATATTTAGCTTGCTCTACTATTTTTCTATCCTCTATTATTACTTTTTTAATAGATATTTTTCTTCAAATTCTGTAAAAGGTAGTTGAATCTCCATCAAAATACTCTCTGTCATTATAACCTCTTTATAAGTAGAGTTTGTTTAGTAATGTGTTGATTTATTTGTCAATGCATTATATATCTTTTCTTCTAGCATGGGTACTTCAAGGTCTTCTTTTTTGTCTTGTCTTTTTTTTTAGAGAATGAAGATATAATGTTGCAATATATATTTCTTTGCTAGAACTTTGGGATTTATTCTCAACAAATTGGCAATAATATTGTCTAATATCGAGAATAAACAAATTGCTTCTATAAGAATATTGGTTAAGTAGCTTCTATTGATCTTAACTCATGCTGAATTATCTTTGCTTTATATAATTTCTGTTGAAAATCTTGGTTAGAAGCTATTTTTCCCAAAATCTTTAATAACTCTTTTTCTTATCACTCTAGAACTTAAATTATCTTTTGTTCTTTAGTTGATACAATATCACATAATGTGAATTAATTAATATTTTATTTTGTTTAAAATGGGAAGTGTTATTGTTTAATTTGTTGTGCTGTTTATGTTTAGGTATGTCAATCAAAATCAAGTCTGTCTTGTCTTGTTTTTCTTTATGTGTTAGTGTTTACTTGTTTGTTTGTTGTGCTATTTATGTCTGGGTACATTGATCTCAACCAAGTCTGTCTTGTTTTCTTTCATGTGTTATTGTTTATTTATTTATTTGTTATACTATTTGTGTCTAGACACATTAATAACAATCTAGTATATTCTATTTTCCTTCACATATTATTATTATTTTGATTTATTGTCATATTGTTGATCAAATAAGTGAACTAATGTTTTTGTATTTAATTTTTGTTTTCTTCAAGTTTTGAATAAGAAGGATGTATATGTATTTGTATGACGTAATATATTGTGTTTATATATTGTTATTGATCTCTAGTATTCATTTAGGTATTGCTTTAGGTTTCTGATATTCTCTTAAGTTTTTGCAAATTTTAAGTTATAGCTGATTTACTAGTTGTAATTATTGTTTGTAAGGTTTTTTCTAATGTCCAGAAAGGTGTTTACTCTATACTGGCCTGGTTATAAGCTTGGAAAGTTGATGTTGTGTCTTATGGCCTTACTATGATTCAAACTTTCTATAGCTTTCTCTTTTCTTTCAAAAGTTTTATAGATCAAATATAGGACTTATAATAAAAGTCTTTCTTTTCTTTAAAACTGATCTTGAGAAGTACTTTCTATTCTATCTTTTAGAAGTTTGTTGTGTCTTTATTGCTTGACTAAAAGGGTCTTTATAAGTTTTTCATGAAAATTATTAAAAAAGGAAATTTAGAAAAAATGTAGATTAGCTAATAAAAAACTTCTAAAAATCTCTTCCTACTTTTTTTTTTTTTTACTCATGGTCAGGCCAGTACTGTGTATTTATTAATCATTAAGAAAACTGATTGAGATATACAGTATATAGCAATTGTATTATAGCTAAACTAAAAGACTCGTACTAACATATTCATCAATAGCTTTCAATTCTCAAAAAAGCTTCAGTCACTAGATACAACCTTGGGAACAATATTTCACTCTAAACTAAGTTTTGGGTGAAGACCCTTCTAACTTACTCATCATTGCCAGCAGATTGTTACTACTTTTCTAAAAATCTCTTCCTACTATTATATATATATTCTATATTTATATAATATTATTCTAGCAATAGTTAAAATATACTGTTAATAGTTTAGACTATATAAAAGTATCTACTTTACTTAATATAAACTATTTAAACTTTATTTCTTAAACTTACAATACCTTTTCTATTTGCTATTGTTCTCTTTTGATTATATGTATAACTAAATCTTTAGTAATTATATATAGTATATAGATTATATTAAATATATAATCTGTGATAATATCAATAAATTAATAAATATTTATATATAGTATATAATTGAAAACTCTTTCTTCTGATCCTCTAATCACATACAAAAAAGATGTTTGCAAGAAGTTTTTATACTTTCTTGCTAATAAAGTCTTAATACTTTCTTTAAAACAACTTGAAATATGACTTTAAGAGTCACTTTTACCCTTCCTCTATTGTTTACAAACCTCTTCACTCAAAAACTTGACTCCTAGTGACCAAGAAAAGTCAAGCAATACCTTTGATATCAATGGCAAGAAAGTTCTCAAAGGAAGAAGAACTGACTGTGAAGTACCTGAAGGCCTATTTTATCTTTGAAATGAAAAATATATAGAGGTTTTTGATGATAGAAGGACTTATTTTTTTCCCTTCTGGTCACTTGTGAATCTTTTAGAGCTATTGCTTTCATAGTTTTCTAGGGAATTTTTTCTATCTCAGTTTAACCCTGAATTTTTAGTAGCACAAATTCTCACCAAAGGTGATTGGCTGACATAAAACATATCAATTTTTGGAATGTAAACAAGCTCCTATTGGTCACACTCACATATCTTAATATATCATTGGTGATGTAGAAAAGAAAATTCTAGAAAAGGTGTCCCCTCCAATTGTGTATATTCTACCTTCAGGAAACAATTATGATATTGAAAGGCAAGCGATGGATATGAAAAGAAGATTCAACTCCCATCTCTTATTAAGTTTCTCAGGTGGTGAAAAAGCTTTCTTGAACAAAAGATGAGGTCTCTAAGTTTCTATCACAGTTAAGCAAAGTTCTTGAAAAGATTTCTTTATCACAGTTAGGCAAACTCTTCTGTAATATGGCACTGGCCTTAATAGTGATAAGTGAATCCATATATTGGAAAAAGAATAAGTTCCTCAAATGTTCTTCTTGAAGTCACTTTCAGGAATGGCTAACTTCCTCAAATATTATTAAGCTTAGAGAATATCCCAATCAGGCAAACCCCTTTCAAGAAGAAACTGTAAAATGGAATAAGAATCTTTTGGAGGGCTTTGATTTGCATTCCTCCCTTTTTTTCCCAGTGCCAACTTTAGCGATTCATTATTTTTCAGGATAATCTACAGTGACAAACTGTTGACGATAATCCTGTTTGACTTAGTGATATTATTGCCAAATTATTAGGAGAGTGAAATATTGTCCCTAAATTTGACCTAAAGTTCCTAGTTTAGGCTTAGTTTTGTTTAATCCAAACTAGCTTAGTGGATTTCTTATATTTTTTAAGTAGTGTAGTCCTTTAACTAATAATGTATAATACAAGTTAGTCACTTTGTAAAAGTCTATAAAATTTTTTTTTTTTTTTTTTAAATGCTGGCGTAGTCATGCCAAGTAGCTTTTATTTAATCATTAATATTCCCTTATGTA